>VWZZ01003963.1:104877-186650 GCA_013399095.1 Psophia crepitans | reverse complement strand
AGTTGTGGCGAACTGGGGGCTGGCCTCTTCTCACAGATAACTAGTGACAGGATGACAAGAGGGAACGGCTGCAAGTTGCGCCAGGGGAGGTTTAGGTTGGAGATGAGGAGAAATTTCTTCTCGGAAAGGGTGATCAGGCATTGGAACAGGTTGCCCAGGGAGGTGGTGGAGTCACTGTCCCTGGGGGTATTTAAGGAAAGGTTAGACACGGTACTGAAGGACATGGTTTAGTGGGTAATAGGTGGTGGGGGGACGGTTGGACTAGATGATCCTTGAGGTCTCTTCCAACCTTAATGATTCTATTCTATTCTATTCTCTTTTGGCAGACAACCAGTATTTTTCCTTTGTGCATGTTAATTATGTGTTTACTAACGAAAAGTGCAAGGAGCTGAATGAAAAGTTTCCACCTCCCCCAGCAAGATTTGTGTCCTGCTGCCCTTCTCTTTTTAGAAGTTCTTGTATATATTTGCACGTAGCTTTCTGATCCTAATCAGATACAGTACTTTTTCTCTCTCCCACTGTTTTTCTGGGAGGCTGCTTTTACCATGAGATATCCAACAACAGGAGTAGTCATCTTAGAAATATAATAATTGTTCTCTAAATAATTTCTTAATTTGAGATCTTGGGAAGCTTGCACAAATTTGTCACAACCTTTGAGCACAGTAAGAGCACAGCAGAACTTTAGAGTTGTCCATTAAGCAAGTTTCTACATAAAACAAAAACCTTTTCTTTAGTTAACATGTCTGTCTTCATGGCTAAAGCAATTACAGCAGAATAAATTCTATGTAATCCCTCACATTGTAACTTTTTTATATATTTCATTAATAAATGAAGCTATTGTATACATGAGCTATTCTATTTTTATATATGAAGTCATATTTTAATATATAAAATAATATCTTACTATATAAGCTATAAAACATTATGTTTTACTGTTAGGTTTCTATGTGACAATGAGAACTTTTAGGAAATTACCCAGCTGGTGAGAACTGAGCCACATGCTAACATTTGTAGTCCAGTAACTGTTACGACCTTAGTTTTCAGGAATGCCTTCTACTGTTCTGAAGCCATACTGTGACATAACATATGCAACTGCATGCATTGCTACCATTGTTTGTATTCATATATTCATTTCAAAGCTACAGCAACAGTAGTAAATTACTTCTTTTAAACATGTGATTAACTAAAAATATATCTGTTAATATTACACTCTGGTAAATAAAAAAGGCCTGAGGTAACATTTTGCATGCTGTACTAGTTTAACCTTCACATTCTTAGCATTGCTTTTGGACTTTTTAATGCAAGAATTCCCAATGGCTTTTAAAAGACCTTTAGTGAGATAAGTCTGTAACTTAGAGCTGCTTAACTGTTATCGTGGTGTTTACGCAAGTTCATATGTAACTGTTATAAAGCAGGGAAGAATAGTGTGGCCACTGGAAACCTTTGTCAGTTTTTTTACAGGTACAGTAATTGGCATAGGTGTTCACTGTGTTCCCCAGGTGACAGTCATCATAGCCAACATTGTGCAGGGAATAGCACAAATGCTGCGGTAACATTAGCTGTACCTGCAAAGGCGTTTGTAAAGACTTGAGGGCAGTCTCAGCAGGAATGAGAGGCAAGAAAAGTATCTGATCACTACAAACTTTTTCCTTTATCGTGAAGTTTCAGTAGCAGCTCTTAAGCAGTTTAGAGTTTCTCTTTGGTCCTCAGAATTTTTATTTTTCCAGTCAAGTCCAATAGTGAGATAACAAACTCATTCTGTACTCTTATCTTGATTCCGTATTGATCAGGTAGTTTTTTAACATCTTAGAGATGGAGGACTTGCTTTCCTTTTGGTTATTGAAGATGCAACTGAAATATTTACAGAAACTGTAGCAAAAGTTGTGTTTTAACAAAATGAACAAAACCCACCCCCTCCACAAATCCAGAAGTCTGTTCTTTCCTGGTATGACAGACATAAAATTGACTGGAGGAGAGAACCGATGTTCATATCCAGTATGCATCAGGGTCTGTTGAAAAAGAGCTTTTACTATTCTCATGGACATAGCAAGTTGTAATTATCTGTAGAGTGCTTCACTGAATTCTAGGTATTTCTCTGTAGTCAGCAGTTTGTGTTCAATAATAGTGAAACTTTAAAGTTGTGTAGTCAGCAGCTTAAAGGTAAGGTGCCATTTCAGAGCTTCAGAGTTAAGTATGAAGAAAACAACTATAGAAGGTGTTTGAAGACTGATGTGTTCTGGAGCTCAGTTCTCTGTGTGTAATATGTCTCTCATGCAACATTTTTGAGTTCAGTACTCTACTACAGGACCTATATACTAAATACCAACAACACCCAGCGTGGCTGGAAAATGCTTAGAATAAGCACTGGGAATAACATGGGCTTCCTGAAGTGGAAAATTTTGTTCAAAATTGTAATTGTAAACTTCATCTCAAATCATGCATATCTCTTGAGTTCTATGAAAGAGCATATTTTTCTCATTGCGTAGATCTATGTATTTTATGTATGTGTATATGTATACATACACACAGTATCATCTAGATAAATGTAAACTAAATATTTTATTTAAAATTCTGTCTTTTTTGTAATAGATTGACCAAATGAGGATAGAACTACTTCAGGAAAGAGCTATAAAGCAAGATTTAGAGTGTGACAAAATTTCCTTGGAAAGACAGGTAATTATGGCTGGCATATCATCACACTAGTGAGATAACAGACTGGGTATCTGCCTTCATTAGGAAATTCAAATAAGCATTTAAGGAATACAGTATTTGGTAATTGACACTATCCCATCATAGTGGGCTGCTAGAAGTATGTGTTAGTAAGAATAGATTAAAAACCATGAGTATCTTAACATTTTCTTTTGAATATTAGTATTATAATCTTGAATTAAGTCTTCTCTTCGTATTTTTTATTTCTGTGCCCCATGTTTTAGCTTGAGGTTTGTCACAGTTTATATATATTCATATCATAAACACTCATACTACGCATACATCTGTTTATATAATATAGCAAGACTTTTTTGTTGTAGTGAGTGCAGGCATCTCTCTACCACACAAATTTTGTCTGTATGTTTCAGGATCAAAGACATTAAAAATAAGAAGTGTGGCAGTTGATACGGTACACTTGTTTTAAAATAAAACTGAAATATCAATATAGAAACTTTTAAAAAGCATATATACAGAAAAGACTATAGAATGTAAAAGACACTGTTATCCAGTTTAGCTGTAAATCCTTTGACCACTTTTGGAGGAGCTGTTCATCAAGGTCTTATCAATACTTCAAGAACGCTGTTGAAGTGAGATCATAATTTCAAGCAATTGTGATTTTAGTTAAGTATTTTCTTCTGTAGGAGCAAACAAAGGAAAAAATAACATGCCTCTGAAAGAAAAAATACATATTTGATAGAGAACGGCTACTCTTTGTTGTCTATGAAGGAATACGACTCGTTTCAATATCTGTGGTTGGAAAGTACAACTTGGAAAAGTTTCTTTCCAACCAAAAGGTTGGAAAGTAATACTTTCTAGTTTTTGCAAGACTTTAATCTGTAGCTCAGTGATCTTTGAAAGCAAGATTGCTATCATAGCCCCCAGCTGAGATCTAGAATAAAACTGTCTTAGCAAGTCATAATGTTTGACAGTTTCAAAAACATAAACCAGTTTGTAATGGGAATTTAAAGAACATGTTTATACCAGACACCTAATTTGGCACCTTAAATTAAGTGAAACTACTTCCATCTTAATTGTCTAAGAAAACAGAATGCCACCTACTGGTACATCCCGTGTGCGTCCTTATACTTTGGTTCTGACTTTTCTATTACAGCTTTTTTAGTGTTTGAGATCTGAGATGATTGTTTGAAGCTCTGTCACAAAGAGCTTTATTTTCTGTTCTTCATGTAACTTTTTTTTTTTCTTTCTTTCTTGGCAATTTTATCATTAGGTCCCCATTGACAAATTACCTAGCCTCATAAAAATTGGAGTGTAAATCTGAGCACTCTGCTTTCACAGATCATGCAGTTTGCAAAGTTTTTCAAAGTCTTTATGTAGTAGAACTAGCACTGGATAGTTAAGAAAGAGGGGGGGAAAAAACCCCACAGTAACAGCTTTGATAGAATAAAACGATACTGGATGCAAGTAATTTCTTTGTCTACTTGTTTTAGCCATATACCAGTGAGTTACAGGGGAAGAATACAGAATTTGACAAAATAATTTTGAAGAGAATAAGACAGATCCGATGCTATTTGAAAAATTTTGGCATATTGTAAAATGCTTTTGGAAGAGGCTTGCAAGCATCTGAAGTTCAAGGGTCCATTTAAGACTAAAATGTTAACTGAGGCTTAACACTAAATTCTTCTTAAAAAAGCACAGTAATAAAAGATTTGTTTGTAGTAAACAGTAAAATCTCACTGACTCTCTTTTTCCATATTTGCTAATTAAAAGTATACTGATCACCTTATATTTGCCTGGAAAAAATTATTTTGTGTTACAGTGATACTTATTAATGTGAGCATGTATGTAGTAATCAAGTATATTCCAACTATAGAACAAAGACTTGAAGAGCCGTATCCTTCACCTAGAGGGCTCTTACCGATCCAGTAAAGAGGGACTTGTTGCTCAAATGGAAGCAAGGATCACAGAGCTAGAAGAACGACTTGAAAATGAAGAGAGGTGAAACTAATTAAGATCAAAACATGCATGTTTATGTTCATGAATGTGTCCTTTTGCTAATACGAAGTCTCTAATACAATTGACTTAATTTTTTTTTCACAAGCACCAAATAAAAATAGTTACTGTTTCATACAAGTATTGTAAATTTTCTTTTTGATTGAAAGCATGCTAGAAGTTGCCTTATAAATTTAAAACTGTGCAGTACTAACATGGTTAGTTCCATGCATCATTATATTATCAATGTCTAATATCAGTAACAGGCTAAGACATATTAACTGTAGTTTAACAGTTTTGTTTTCATGTTCACGTCTTTGTTTAATCTTGGAGAAATGTAACTTTTTTCCTAAATGTTGGTCTGGAGACAGAAGAAATTCCCCCTAGTGGTTCATGCTTTTGAACAAATTTCTTAATATGTTGCATGGAATCAGTAAATCAAAGCAGAGGCTGTTAGTATTTATTTAATTCGTAGAAGACTGCTAAGGAATTATGTCCACGGAATTGGAAGTATTTCAGTTCCTTTTTTTACAAGCCTGTCCTGTTTATTTTGTGTTTTTCTTTTTTTTTCCTAGGGATAGAGCTAGTTTCCAACTAAGTAACCGCAGACTTGAGAGAAAAGTGAAGGAGTTAATGTTGCAAGTAGATGACGAACATCTGTCATTGACTGATCAAAAGGACCAGGTAGAGGGAAAGACTAATATGCAAATATCTGATATTAATCCTAATAGCATGACTTACCATATATAAAAGATATGAGAAGAATATAGGTAGATACTTATTACTTTGCTGTTTATAGACTCCCATTTAGTGAGATTTGCAGTTTCCATTGTCATCATGTTCTTTTGACTACTACTAAACTTTTATTAATTTCTAAAATTATGAAAAGGAAGCACTTACAGAAACAATGCTATAATTATTTTAAGAAATAAAGCCAATAACAGACAGTATATGATCCTATAAATAATTATACCAACATATGATCCTATAAATACATACACGAACAAATAATATATTCTGTTTTGCCACTGTAAAATTTTGCTTAAAGAAAGAAGCTATTTATTGTTAAATATAGGCTATAAGTATTAAGATTATATTGATAGTCTAATAGTGATGTGCTCTACTATTCCTGTGGTCTTTCTTGATTCCTTGCTTAAAACATGGTTTGTTTCAGTACATGAGTCAAATAGTTAATATTCTGCCTAGAGACTGAACATCTGTTAATGGAATAATCTTTTAAAATCCTCTGGGTTTTTAAAACATATTTATAGTATCTGTCTGGTAAAGTTGCTTAACTTAGACACATTAATAGCTTCAGTCTTCCCTTATTGATAACCAGCTCTTGCTATCACATAATACTGTCTTACTCTACCAAAGTTATGTTTGCTTGTTGCTGTTTTTTCCTTCTTAAAGTATCATTTCCCATCACTTTTCTCAAAGTAATGCTGACTTTCAAATATTTCTGAAGCATAGGATTACAGTGTCACTGTGCTGGCAAAGTTGTGTCTTTATTCTCCCTCTCATAGATGCTGGAAGAATAAAATTCCTTTGTTAAAATAGTCCTCTAATCAGCTGACATGTAAATATTTCAGTTGAGTTTGCGTTTGAAAGCAATGAAACGTCAAGTTGAAGAAGCTGAAGAAGAAATAGACAGACTGGAAAGTGCTAAAAAGAAACTTCAGAGAGATCTGGAAGAGCAACTAGACATGAATGAACAATTGCAAGGGCAGCTTAATGCTGCAAAGAAGGAATTAAGGTAGGATGACTTGTCAGACCTTACAATTATGCATCACACCACTACTCACAAGATTGCTCTCCTCCTCCTTGAGTCCCATAAACTCAGGGCTTCCTCTAACAAACTTGAAGTTTGTCATAAGCAGGCAGTTTAAGAAACAGACCTGTGACTCCCAAACTCTTCTGCATTTCCTTTTTCTACAAATATTCTGCAACTCCTTCCAGGATGTTCTAGGTGCCCAAACCTTCTTTCTAAGATCTGCCTGCTGAATAAAGTCATTGGGGCAGGGAATAAAAAATGGAAAAAGGTGAGGGGACTCCACATTCTTATAATTTGTAAATAAAAATTTCCTACTAATGACTGACAGGTACAGCTATCCTGTGTTAGTTTTACTCAGCCATCTTTGACCATCTCAGTGTGCAAAGTTTACAGTCTCCCCTCTCTATGACTTTAGTTAGAGGTGCTTGAGAATGATTGCTTGATCTTCCTTCTCTTGCATGTTTCTTTCACGTAAAATGTACTCTATGATAAACTAACCCTATTAGAGCACAAGTTTCTTTGACATCCTTTAAAAATGTCAATGTTTTAAGCTTTGCATGTGTTCTGCATGTAGATGTACAGTTTTAATATCACAGGTGTGTATTTTTTGTTTTAGTAGACTGAAGAAGTCACCAAGTAAAGTGCTGGCTGATTCTGATGATGATGACGATGATGATTTCAGCACGGATGGTGATAGTCTCTGTGAAGTACCTTCAGGAAATAACTTTTCAAAAGATGATGACACAAAAATCTAAATAAGTATTGAATCTGTGATTCCTTGAAAGTACTGGAAGAATAACATAAATTATCAAGAAACTGGATATTCTAGAAGCCAAATCACGTAAACGGATTAAAGAGTTGGGAATATGTTTCCATCCATACTGTGCCATTTTCTTATCTATATCTCCACTGTTTATTATAGAAAACTGGATTGCATTATAAAACAGCTATAGAACATGGAGAGAGGGATATATAATTGCTCCTGAAAACATGGAGATAAGGTTTCACGTTGGAAATGTGATTTTACTAAAATTCTGTTTAAGTAAAAAGCCATTTGAAAGTAATTCAAAATCAGTTTGTAGCTTTTCCCTGAAATTAAGGAAATCACAGAAGATTATTTAATAATTGTAAGTAGGGGGAAATGATGTATAAAATGTAAATACTTTAAACCTGATCTTTTTATTGACTACTTCAGTACTATTTTGTAAAGTTTCAGATATTATATAAATCAGTTTCATATGTAAAGTACTTAAATTTATACTGAATGCTGTATCTGGGTTTTAATTAAGAAGGAAACAAATGAAAATTAATACATTTTGTGCATTACAGAGCAGATTCACAGTTCCTGAGCCAGGAAATACATTCCCATTTTAAAACCAGTGCAAGTTTTATTGTATGTATTTGGTATATTAGAGATCAAATGTTAATCCTGCCTGTTGACTTTAAAAGGACCATCACATCTGCATGATGAGTGAGGCTTGCCTACAGCTTTCTTGTGAACTTTGGGAAGCTTTCTGTTGTAGAAGGGAAGGGTGAGAATGAGATCAGTTATTATTTGGCATCTTGGCAGTGGACTCCGTACTGCCACAGGCAGAACATTATAGGCCTGATGGTTTGAGGATATCAAGACAGGCTTATCTTAAAGTCTCTGAGGAGTCCCACTCATTCTAATAAAACATCTTGTGGTCTTTGAATTAAGTAAATGCTTAAATCTGTTCATCAATTGATCCCAAAATTGTATGCATCTGGCAACAGGAAACACAAAGCATGCAACCTGATTTTTGAGCATCTATTTGTGATGTATTGCAGTGTATGGTCGTACATGCAGATATATATTAGTATTTCAGTATCTGCATTTTGGGTCATCTATTCAACAAAATCTGCAGGAAATTTAAAAGAAGAAAACAAAAAAAAAGCATTGCAAATCTTATTTTAAAAGCATTTTCCATTTTATGGCTAAAAATATTTTTTGTCATTTATATTACACTAGACCTTTTTTTTTTTTTTGCTCCTTTGCAAATCTAGAATTCTAAGGAAAGGGCACTACTACATAATTTTGTTAATAAAGCATAGCTAAGTCCTGTCTAATTATTAGTATTTGTCCCCAGTTACAGGTTAATAAGTGCTTATTCATTGGATGGACCGAATAATAGTGTAATTAATTGTAAAAAATACTTTAAATTGAAGTTTCTGGGAATTTCCATTACTCCCACAAAGACATCTACTGAAGAGGACAAATTTAGCAGCTCTGAAAGTGAGGCTGATAAACTTGGTTAAGGCAAAAGTCCTGTCAATGGCAGTATCCATTTTCATATCATTATATGAAATGAAACTCCTGCCTGCAGGATCAGAAATACAGTCATGCATAGCAGTTTGCAGACTCTTTTGCCATGTGGTTCCCTTGATGGTTTGAGATACATGGGAAATAATACGAACAGCGTAGTTGTAATACTCTGTCTCTGAATCTTGTCTATGTAGCACATACCCTTTTTTTTTTTTTTTTGCAGTACTAGCTTCCCTATTTTGACAACATAGAAAACAGCCTCTCCTCCAAGATTATTTGCACTGTACTGTACTGACAATCATCATATAACCGGTTGTGATTTATTTTTTTGTTGTTTCATTTGCATGTTTATGTAGGCTTAACTTTAAACAACTGATTCCAATCTCCAGTACTCTGTCCTAATGTTCATAGATTACTATTATTTCAAAGCACTGGAAGAAAAATCACTTAATATTGCATCTACCTCCAGTTACACTAAACTGTAAAGGAAAAATTCACTTAAAATAAACAATCAGTCATCTCTTTCAGTTCTACTTTGTATGTGCACATAGCTTGATGTGACAATTGAATTTCATATGGAAGATGCATGTGTTTAAAAAATAACAAGAACATAATTATCTGGGAAATACTCATGCTGTAAACAAGTTTCTGCATTTTCTTTTTGGATAGCTTCTTTCTTTGTAACTTGTAAAGCAGGTGGCAGGTGTAACGTCTAGAGGACTCCTTTTCTCATTTGAACTTAACAAAGTTAGAAGGAGGGAAATGCATAGTTGCGGACTCCTACTGGGAGAGACCCTGCTTATTAGACCTCCTTTTCTGCCTGTGTTGTCATAAAAAGAACTGGTCTTTAGTTTGCTCATTTAGATTTGGGAATGGCATTTCCTCTTTAGAGTTCTCAAATGATATGACTAAAATCAAAGAAAATCTTAAAATGCTGAAAAGGATGTTTCAGCTCATTCACAAAACAGTCGGTAGCTCTGTCTCTATGCATGCTAACTGTGATGAGGCATCTAGCTCTTGCTTGCCACAAACATTTATAACAGCTTAAGGACATCTGATTTGTTCAATCCATCTCCTGGCAGTTTTTGATCAAAACTCATCTTAAGTCAAGGTGTAGTTTAGAAAAATTTTCCTGGTATTTCCGTGTAATCTATTTTTAAATTAATTTCAGAAGAAGCTCTTGACCCATAAAAGGAAGCAAGAGGGAGAATATGTTAAGAAACATGGCTGTGAGACATTCAGTCCCTAGAGGTTTGTACAAACATCAGTGTTTCTGGTGTGTTCGAGATGTGGCTTGAATTCAGAGCTGCAGAAATCTTCGGTTTTCTTCAGCGGTACCATAATATATCATAAACACAGAGACCCGACCTAAATCACTTTTGATATAAGCCTAACCTCATGACTTACACTGAGAGAGAAGCATCCACTATGTAAGTAATCTATGATGAGCAATGAACTTTTTGTCCTCTGGGATTAATGGCCTTTCATATCCCACTGAGATTTTGACCATTTTTATGTGGTGAGAGATCTTCTATAAAAAACAGTATACCTTCCCATTAAAATTCTATTCTGCCTAAATATACATATTCTTCAAACAGCTGTGTAAGATTAATATTACCATATTCAATGCCTGACAAGTTGTGCCTTAAGAGGACTTATATGGTCATTTTTAATTCCTGGTTTTGAGAATCAAATTCAAGTTCTGTTTTGAGCATTTTCACTAATCTATTACACTCTGGCAGATCCTCTTGTTTTTCTGAGTCTACATCTGCAGACAGGCAAATGCAAGTTAACTCTACAGGAATATGTTGATGTTTTAGGTAGCTAACATTTGGCAAGTGCTCCAAGATCTTTCAATGGCAATTGCCATATAATGCAAAATATGTAAATGTAAAACAAGCAAACAAAATCCTCCAGTCCTCCATAGACTCCTCGCTGTCCAAGTAATAAAATTAAGGATATTTGTCACATATAATGGGTTTTAATGCCCTTGAGTTTGGAAGGTATCTCTTTTCATAAAAGCATTAAGGTCTTTCAGACATATCTCTAGTGCATGGAGAAAGAAAAGTTGTCGTCTTCTTGCTGTCCCCTGTACCTGCTTCCCTGCGCAAAATCCTATACTGTGCAAATAGTCTCTTAGTTCATCACTGTCAGTTGCTTTTTAGTATTCAATCACCAGGCAGGTTTCCCTCCAGAAAGTAGTCTCTTGCTGATGAGACTATAACTTGTTGATTAATCTGCATATTCCTCTCTGATCTATCCTTATTCCTCTGAACTTAATTCTTTCCTTTTTCCTGATAGAAAATCAGCTATATATCAGAACAGATTATTCAAAACTCTTCCAGAAGCCATGTGTATGTCTCAATTTTTTTACAGACCAGCTATGTGCTTTGCTGAATAAGCTACACAGTGCAATAGTTTCAGCTTTTATGCCTTTTCTGAATCACACAGCATATTTCAGTAATTAAATGTTGATGCTTTTAGCTTACTGGAGCTTCCTATCCAATGAGTAGAGCTACACATTTCAGCTGCTTAATTTCTACCAACTGCAGTTATCAATTAACATTGCAAAATGTTCAAAGACTTTGCTGAAAGAGCAACATTCTTTAGAGTTTGCCGGGGTTTATAACACATTTAATTTGTTCTTTTTTTGCATAAGGTGCTGATTGTGTCACATATTTAACCCTCTGACCCTACCATGTTATAGTGGGGGGAAATTTCATTGTTATTTCAAAATTTATTTGTAAGCACTGGGCTATTGAGAAAAAGGTATATAAGTTAATAGAAAGGCAGTTTTCTTTTAACACATAAGAAATCAAAGACATAAGAAGGGGAGTAAAGTTCAACAGACAAGGTCAAGTGCAGTAGTGATTTGGGCTTACCTACCTCAGTAGAAGTGTGAGAGTCCTTTAACAGTACAAGTGAACCTCATGTGAGATCAGCAGAGACTGTGTTTTATGTAAGAAGGAACATCTGATCTTTTTTCCACTTTTAATAACGATTTACTCTTTTATTCAGATCCTGAAGCTTCATGCCATAAGCAGAAAAACAGGCAATAAGAAAATTTTACTTAAATTCGGAGCACAGGTGGATGACGAAAGTTTCAGCTCTCCAAGTTGCCAATAGGAAAACTGTAGGAACACTTGTATGTGAGTGCAGAGAAGGGAATCATTACAGGTAACTTGAGTTTTTCTATGCTTTGTCTTCAGCAAAATGGGCTTTCTGGCTTGTGTCAGGAATAGTGTGGCCAGCAGGAGCAGGGAGGTGATTGTCCCCCTGTACTCAGCTCTGGTGAGGTCGCATCTCAAATACTGTGTTCAGTTTTGAGCCCCTCACCACAAGAAAGACATCGAGGCCCTGGGGTGTGTCCAGAGAAGGGCAACGAAGCTGGTGAAGGGGCTGGAGCACAACTCTTATGAGGAGCGGCTGAGGGAACTGGGCTTGTTTAGTCTGGAGAAGAGGAGGCTCAGGGGAGACCTTATTGCCCTCTACAACTACCTGAAAGGAAGTTGTGGCGAACTGGGGGCTGGCCTCTTCTCACAGATAACTAGTGACAGGATGACAAGAGGGAACGGCTGCAAGTTGCGCCAGGGGAGGTTTAGGTTGGAGATGAGGAGAAATTTCTTCTCGGAAAGGGTGATCAGGCATTGGAACAGGTTGCCCAGGGAGGTGGTGGAGTCACCATCCCTGGGTGCGTTTAAAGAAAGGCTGGATCTGGTACTTAGGGACATGGTTTGGTGGGTAATAGGTGGTAGAGGGACGGTTGGACTAGGTGATCCTGGAAGTCTCTTCCAATCTTTATGATTCTGTGATTCTGAACAACACTTTAGATATTAGGCTACAAAGCTATTTTCACTAGTTTCAAACAGTCTTTTTGCTTTGGTTGCGTGCATTCTGGTTGGGATGAAACCTACTAATGGCATAATGTGAAGTAAGGGAGAAAATATGGACAGTAAGAAAGACCAACCCAGAATTCAGATGTCATTAATTTGATTTTGATCTTCCCTTCACTCCTCTTAAAGAGCCTAGCACTGAATGTTGCTTAAGCTGTCTTAAACCTACAGATACCTAACCTGAGCTGGGATGGATGTAAAATTTTATTTTGAGGGAAAGACTGTAAAGGTTCAAGATCAGGATGGTATGGAGCACATTGAAGTAGTGCACACTAAAGGAATGCTAGGAAATGCCTATTTCCTGCATGCATTTGCAGGAAAGATTCTCAAGAGAGTCCAGCTGAGACAAATGATAGTGCTGGAAAAGGAGCAGCATACATTTCTGGTATTTCTGTGGATGCACTGTTAATGGAGACCAATTAGCTGCATACCTTTGTGCATCATGGGTAATTCTATTTTGCAGAAATGCTTTCAGCGTTTTTAAACCTTGGATACCCAAGTGCCTGCCAGTGTCTGAAGCATCTATGTTTGTGTGACTCACATTTTATCATACCTTTTTTCTAGAAAGAAATTGTCTGTGTAGGTCTCTGTTTTCCCTTGGATTTGCCTTTTTGTCAAAGATGTGTTCACTTCTGTGGGTTTTTTTTTGTGAGAGAAAAAGAAAACATTGCGGCCCTTGGAGTGGAAAGAGAGATAAGACTATCTGGGACTTGTCTCTGGGAAAACTCAGTCTGTGCCAGAAATGAAATTTACTTTTCTAGAGAGCTGTTCCACTGTGCAGGAGAGCTGAGCTATTGACTAAAAGTTCACCTTTCACACTCACAGAGCTGGCTATTCTCAGCCCAGCTGGGCCTTTATTTTCCTAGGAGTTAAGGACTGAGCCCTGGAACTTGGCTGAGGCTGCCAGCGTGTGACTTTTGTGCTACAGGTGAAGTTGAGATAGGTATACTATTAGTTTTGTTCTTCAAGTCTTTTGGTTAAAGTACAGCAAATACTGTTTAAGGGAGAAGGACTCCTTGGGTATTTGTGAGTAGAGCATGCAAGACCAAATACACATGCACACACATACACACTGAAGGCAAAGAGAGAGATGGGTGTGCATTGCTGCAAGTACTATATCAGCTGATTTGTTGGTTTGTTATCAGCCTGCCTGAAAACATAATCCTGACTGTTTAAAATTGATACACAAATTCAGTGGCTACAGTGACACTGTTGCTGCTGTAAATCCTTCCTAACGCAGACCACCTTCATCTGAGTTGTGGCATTTTCTTGTATATCTGCTGTGTAAAAGACTTTTTGACAGAATCCCGACAAACCTTTTAATTTGTGTTTTAAATGCTCTGCCAAAAGGAAAACAAAGGAAGCTGAACCATCCAGAGTAGACAGAGTGATCTAATAGTTGGAAGCAGAGCACTGGGAACCAGGAGGATTCTGGTTTCTAATCTGTTTGAGCTGCTGCTTCAGTTCTTCTTCTTCCTCATACTTTAGTCAACATGCCTAGAAAATGGAGCAGAAAACTAGATCTTGAAAACTTGATACTGTGTCTGCATTGAAACTTCCTAGATAAAAATGTTAGGAGGAAATGCCAAGTATCTGATTTTTCAGTGAATCTGATTTTTCACCATATCTGCTTTCTGTGCTGTGTTTAGCCCTTTGCCCTGCAGTCTGTGATATGCTGCAATGCTTTCCAAGTGGGGAGCTGTTTTACCTGCCACACATTTGAGATTGAAGGCCTTATGCTGGTTCCGCAGTAACCAGCAGCATCTGTGGAGTGTCTTTGCTGTAGAACAGCAACCATAAGTCTAGATTTCCTTGCTTTATGGGGAGTTTCAAATTTCTTTTTCTTCAAATAAAAAAAATGGTTTATTTTGTAACAGGCAGAATGGCTATGAAAAGAGGGAAGGAAAAAATAAGTCTAATAAAACTATGTAAAAGCTGTAACATCGTCCAACCAAAGAAAGGAAGCTTCCTGAATCAGGCTAAGTTTACTTTAAACACAGTTCACTCTGCCTTGGTATTTCACTAATTTTAGCTAGTTTGGAGTTTCAGAGATGGTGGTGTGGTGTATGTGTTTGTGGTTTGGTTGGTTTGGGGTTTTTTTTGTCAGAGGAAAAAAAAAAACCAACGAAAAAAATGAGCCTGGGGAGGTTTCTCTCCTGGTTGTGTTTTCTAGGTGTCTGTTGGGTCTTCTCTCTCTTGTGGATGAAATCTTGACTACATGCATGACATTTTATTTTACTTACGTTTAGCTTACCTTGTGTCCACAAGTAAAGCGAGAGGCAGGCAGTATCTGCAGCCTGCTGTGGTGATGTTGCCAGGCTGGTAGTACAGTACACCTATCTTTCAGCTTATTTGAGCAAAATAATGAGCATTTTGTACTCGTGCAATTATCACTCACTTAGCCTCTTGTTGCAATGTGTTTGCATTCACCTGGAGGGCTTTTACTGTGAAACTTCACAATGTTGTTTCCAGAAAAGGCAGGTGCTTATGGCACTTACCCCTCCCTAAGTGGAATGACACAAACTTTGGGAGCCTGTGTATAAACTGTAGCATTCGTAGACGTATGTGTGCCATCAAATGAATGACACTAGCAGTTGCATCTGAAGGGCAGTGTGAGTGGCAGTAGGGAGTTGAATACCTGGGAACTCAGTGGGGCAGGGAGTCTGCCTAGATTGGTTCTATATAGTGTTAAGCTTACCACCAGTGCACAGGATGAGTACCTCATGGATAGAGTAGGTCTCCACACTGAGTGACTAAACAGACCTGTACTTCCTATACCTGCCAAGCACAGAGCATCAGATATCAGGTAATTGAACTGTGATTCCACAAACTTTTATCTCTCTTGTAATTTTAGCTTTTCTTCTCAAGAATGTAAAGATACCAACTAGCCACAGACCATACTGGTGATAACCCCTGCACAAACTGCAGTTATACTTTCTTGAAGCATACGTGCAGTGACGTGCTGCTGACCACAAATGGGAATGTGGATGGCTGCCAGAGACCAGCTGTGAGACCCTTTGAGGATGTTCTGCAACTGAGTGCAGAGTATCAGATAAAAGCAACAGTCAGTGCAATTTTTCTCATCACCTTTATAATTTTTACAAATTTAGAAGTAATATGAAGTGGAAAAGGGAGATTGATACCCCTTAACTTTTGCTGTTCCTCTGAAACTTCCTGTGCTTAGCAGAACTTGACATTTCTGGCACTTAAAATAAAAAAAAGAGCAAACCACACAAAAAAAACCAACCAGAAAACAAACAACAAAACCTACACACACACACACACACACACACAAAAAGGAAAAGCTGGTGAAAGTTTGAAAGTTTGCGGGAGAGGGGAGGACTATTTTTCCACGGAAAACGTTTGAAAGTCCTAAACATGGGAACTGCAGTCATGACTAAGATGTCTCAGAGAAGTCATTCTTATCCCCAAAGGTGCCCAGGGGAGCGTGTCCCGCGGGTGGTAGCAGACAGTGGGGTAGTGCTGGTGGCGACAGCCGGGGGTGGGGTGGGGGTGGTGTGTGCCCCCCTGCCTTAGGCTTAGAAGTTCTCCTGCAAATATGAGTGTTAGTCCCATTTTGCAGGTATGTTTTAATACCTTATGAATTGTGTTTCATGGTGCAATGCCCTCTGTATATCTTGGCTGTATGCATTTTACCAACACAGGGTTTTTTGCAAATAATGTCACACTTATATCCATGAAGCTGGTAGCCACTTCCCATGTGGGTGATAAATTGCTCAGTGGCACTGCTGCCTTAGTTTGTTGATGGCATCCTTCAGTATAGTGAGGATGGCAAAATTAATCCCTCTGTACTGCTCAACAGCCAGGGAGTCCTTCTGTGGCTGCCATTGCAACTGAGGTATTGCACCCTCCCTGTTGGCTTGTGTTAATTACACCCTCCTAACAGTGCACCTTTTTGTCTTGTTTTCCCAGGCAGCAACTAGAGTGGAGCCAATCATGATGCTCTCTCTGCAAAGACGTTTCATATACAAACCAACCTAAAAGAGAGATTGACAAATTAAAGGGTATCTTGAAGCTTTGGAATCTTGAGACTGAGCTCCTGCCAGAGCACAAGTTTTTTTGTGAGATGGGGGAATTTATTTAATCCTCCTTGGATATCAGTTCTTCAGCAATGAATTACAATATGGAACAGCCAGGTTGCCATTCAAGAAGTAGTCTGTACAGAAAATGACCTGCTGCTCAACAAAGATCCTTTCCAGTATAGAACCACAGTCAAACATTCAAGATGTTAAGGTGCATGAAGTGACTAATGTGAACAGGAGTATGGTGCTTTTCTATAAAGGTGTTGCTGCTGTAAGAAATACTCAGAAAACTATAGCATGACTCTAAGAGTACTGAAAACAGAGTGGTCAGGAGTCTGGAGAAATTAATTTATGAAGAACAGAAAGGGCATAGATAACACCTACTCTCTACCCTTTTGTAACACTGTTACAAGGAGACAATTGCCAGAACAGAGCAAGGAGAATCCGAATTGGTACTTTTTTACAGCATGATTAGACACACTGGTGCTGATGGTGATAATTTAGCAAGAAACAAAAGTTCATAGCTGGTAAGAATACCTATTATTCATGAAAATGTGTCAGCAGGAGTTACTAAACCTATAGTTCAGGAAGTAAGCCAGGCTCTAATAATTGGAAATCCAGGGAGATATTTGGAGGGAGTGGGAGGATAATTAATATCTATCTCCTCTGAAATTCTTACATATCTTTCTGAAACAGGAAATCCTGGCCACTGACAGACAAGATAGACAGCAGCTCTGATGCAATCTGAGCATTGGTACTACACTGTATAAGACTGCGTGATGATTTGGGAGGCAATATAAGGTAGTTTGTGACTATGGCTGGACTATGACTTGACAGAAAGAATATATCGGATACAAAATTGACTTTTCCCTCAACATTTTAACATATTCTCAATCAAATTATTTTCAGTGCAGTTTTAGACCTGGATTCATTCCACCTAACTTCAGGCATTGATCTAGGAAGATGTCAGCAGTGTAAGAAAAGTATAAGCAGGTATGTTCATGCTTTCATTAGGGAAAAAGAGCATTTACATATCTTGTTGTGATCTTCTCGGTAGTCTCCCTTTTTTTTTTCATCTGACTTGATAAGATCCTAGTATTTCTCTCACTGAAAGCATTAGCTGTTTGATGTTTTCTTACTGGAATGTTGATCAACACCAGTGCAGCCCAGTTGCAAAGATAATGTTTGTGATATGCAGAATATGACATCTGTAGCTTAGTGAGTTTTGAGCAGTCACAATTTCACAGGCCCTAAGAGTTTCTCCACTTTTCCAGGATTCACACAGGACAGAATGAACGGTGGTGACATGCATGTGGTTTATTTCCTGGTGGCCTACACTAGCCATGTCATCAGGTATCTATAAAATTTTATAGGTTAACAAGACCATAATTTCTACCTGAACATAATTTCTACCTGGTTTAGTGGAAGGTGTCCCTGCCCATGGCAGGGGGATTGGAACTAGATGGCCTTTGAGATCCCTTCCAACACAAACCATTCTATGATTCTATGATGATTCTATAACAGGTTCCCCACTTTGTATCACCAAGCTCTGTACAAAATCATGCTGTTCTAGCCCAAAAGAAACCTCAGAATTTTTACACAGGGAAAACCTAATCTTTTTGAAGGTTTTACATTAAAATGATCAGATCATATTTACTAGAAGACAGCTAAAAATTCAGCCAAAGCAATTATAAGTGTCTAGACCATATGTGGCTACAGAAACAGTGGAATTCAACTTATATTGACATAACAGGGTAAGTCAGTGAATTATAACCTTTGTGTTGCTGTTGCAAGTGGTTGCTGGTACCCAAACATGCTAACTTAAGGGTAGACAAGGAATCTGACTCTATACTGCAGCTATTTCTGGTACTGTCAGACAACAAGCAATCTAACCACAGGCTGAAAACTTTCCAGAGAATTTGATTGGATCTGCGGAAACTATGCCAAACACCTACGGTATTAATAGAAAATTAATAAACAACATCAGCCACAAAAGGTTAAAAACCGAAGAAATTGTATAAGTTTTATAGATGGGGGAAACAAAAAACAGACATTTGAACTATGCCAGCAATGCTATTTTGGCAATACAGAAACAGATTCCAAATAATCTTAAAGCTATGCACTCAAGAAATCTGTGGACATGGACCAGTAGCAAGCATGCAAAAAAACCTCACCTTAACACTGGTGATCATCTGCATGTATGTGTGTATGGTTGTCCTGCATAGCAGAAATCCAACCTAGAGATGTGGATGTTAATGTCAGGTTCCCATCAGGGTCAAAACTTCAGCCAAATACCTAAATATGTTTCAACTCATTATTTTTCTAGATTCTTCCACTGACATCAGAGAATGACCTCTGTACTGAAATGACTCCAAATCTGAGGGTGAGATCCTGTTTATGGTTACAGCAGATTTATGCAGAAAAGGCATTAAACAGGAAGATTTGGCCTACTGGGTAGGACCCAGAAAGTGTTCTAGTTATACTTCTCTTCTATTGCAATTTATGCCCACATTGGCCACTGCCCCTTGCATAAGCCCAAGAAAGGAAAACAATGTTCTATTGAGAAATATGCTTCCACATTGTCTCCCTAAGGACAGGGACAGAAATGCTTAGCAGGAATACAATTCCGGAGGGCGCTTCAATTATTGTTGTCCAATGTTTAATTCTGTTGGATCTTTTTGTATTTTCTCTCTCTCGTTAATTCATCAAAGTACTAAACATGTACATTAACACAGGAGAACCCCAAAATTCAAAGATTCCATAACTCCAGTCTTATGAGAAGTGGGAAATTTACCGAAACTACTCCTTGAGAGCTTGGTAGCCTGTCTGCTGTTAGAGTATTTTGGTGTAGATTGCATTCTAACGCTAGCAGAAGTGTACTAGCAAAAGTACACTGTGTATCACAGGACAGTGGATTTAAGATTTCTAAGTGTTTGTAACTCCCCTAAATTTTTTTTAAATAAAACAAGCTTAGAAAATGAACAACCATCAGTTTTCAAGGTATCCAGCGCATGCTACTACTGTATTAATGTAAATTAGCCTCTGTCTAACATCTGTAGAAATTACTGGAAACTTTGCTATTGATTTTAGAGGGAGGAGGATTGAGCCTTCTGTTACTATATTAATCCTTTGGTAAATATTTCTCTAAAAGGTAGGAATATAGAAATTTCCAGGGGCAGAGTGATGGTCTAACATCCTGTTTTCAACAGTGGCAAATTCCTGGGGCCCCACAGGAAGGCACATCCCCTCCTCTCCTTCCCCCCATGTCACTTGTGTCACAGGAGACTACTGTCGGTCTGTCTCTGATCATTGCTAGCTATGGGGGAAACCTGACTGATACTTCAGGCTGATTTCATGCTAGCTGGCTCACCATTTTGTCAGACCCAAACCTGATCCTGTATACATACCTGCATGTATCTCTTCCTTCAATGCAAGTAACTTCTTTGTTCAGTGACCTGTGACAGCACTGGATCTCCAGGTTAACTATAAAAAGCAATAAGATATTTCCTTTGTACTACTTTAATTCTATTAACCCACATTAATATCCAGAGCACCTCCGTTTACTTCTCAGTTATTATCAGACAGATGCTAGTAAAAATGAGAGCAGAAGTAGGGCAATTGTCTTTTACTGATTTTGTGTGTGTGTGTGGGTTTTTTTGTTCATGTTCTGCAGCCGGGAAAATAGGTGTTCCAGACTGGTCTGTTCTAAGCATTCATTACTATCCATACCCCTCTTATATCTGTTTTTCTCTGCTTACATTAGAATACTGCAGCTCTAAAACCAGCAAGATGAAATTGTACTAACTAAAAGACAGTGTTAATCAACTGTCATACATGTGATAGTGTATGTGTGCATTTAAAAAAAGCTTTGTGAATTATACTTAGACAACATTGATAGGAATAGGAAATCCCTTGCAGAAGCTGCATTTTGGAATAAGTACAGCAGTCCTATAATGCTCGCTTTCCATGCTGAAATACTTACACAAAAACCCAAACCTGCAATAGGGAAGAATTTAAATATGTCTCTTGAGATATGCCATTTCTGTTTCCTGCTGCCAGGTGAAGATGAGATTCTGCTCAAGCAAGCTATAGGATATGTGCCCTATTAGGCCAACTCAAGGAGACCTAATAGAATCCCATGAGTTACTCAGTCCAGCCACTCTGGTAGCTTTTCAAGCTTTCAGGCAACTCCTCTCAAAGATTTCCAGAGCTGGAAGTGGTGCTCTATTAACCTATAACAAACAAACTTGTCAAAGAAGTATTCTGGGTAGGCCAGAATTGCAGCACGATGCGTAAGCGTGGTGAAGTTACGACAATGAGAAAGAACAGCAGTTAATCATTCAGGGAAATTCAATTTTCAAGTTAATGCTAATGACACCTTTTAGAAAAATATATCTACAAAATTAAATATATTTTATTAAAATTAATTTGGGCAACTAAAATCTTCACCGCCAGACATAGTTTGAAATCTTTTTACAAAAACATGTCAGAAGCACTAGAGACAGGGCCAGGCGTCTGAATAGAAAGAGTAAGATAGAATGCAGTTGAGTGATACCGAAGAGAACCAGCCTTCCCCAGAGCCTGCAAAGAGTTTATTGTGCATGGCTTTCTGTGTATCTTTTTTCTGCACAGTTATGTTAGGCACAGTAAATTTTAGGCACGTTTTGAAATGCAGGGAAAGCAGAAGAATTTTATGAAGACTTCTGCAATCCAGATCTCCAGATTGGAATGAATTTACAGAATAAGTCAAGGGAAATGAATGGGTCTTTCAAGTCATTTCACAAGTCTTTTGATCAATTACTCACTAGTACTTCTTGTGATTTTCTCTGAAGAGAGAAACTTGATGGGGATAGTTCCACTGCAGAAATAATTTTGTAGTAGAAACTTTAATTTCTGAATTATGAGTGATCTTGCAAACTGTTTTATTTCCTTTTGTAGACCACCCTTTGTCAGGTAAAAGCCACAGGTTTATTTACATTTCACATTATCATCAAACAGACAGAATATCAGGACATCCTGCTCTATTGGCCCAAGTCAACGATACTAGTTTGATTGATTTCAAAGCCTGTAATATTTCTTGAAAGCACTTTTCCTGGAATAGTTCAAATTTCTTGTTCGGTGATCAGGACCCAGAACCACGCTACTTTCAGCTGCATTCTTGCTAACTGGATGGTGCACTGTATGTAGGTAAAAGAAAAACATACTCTTCCTCTGGGCTGAACCGGTCTGAAGGATGACACACTGGAAATGTGAGGAGCGGCCATCCAGATTCACAGATACAGTGTGTGACCAAATATAGATGTGGCTAGGTGTGTGAATCCATTTCCTTCCTAGGATTGGGTGTATCATTAATGGGGCATTTCCCTAAGTAATACTTAGTCACTGTGGTTGAGCTATTAGTAAGTATACTCCCTATACTCGCTCCTAATAACTGTACTTCAGTTAGGCCCAACAATATCTTCTGAATTGATTATAACTTTACTTCTTTTTCTATTATTGTAATGACTTACGCACAGAGGAAACGAGACAATTATTGGTGACAGGATAAGATTTCCTTGTACTGTAGATACAGATAGGTCTGCTAGAATTTTTTTGGAGCTGGAGGGACCAATGCTTTCCCAATGAAAAGTCCCCTGGTTTCGAGTCAGTAAGACCTGATATTTTATGGTTAAAATACCTCCACTTCCACCTTATTTTTCTTTTTATGTGTCTTCTAATAAACTTCTTTTTAGTACAAAGAAAACAAATAAATAATAGAACCAGATCTTCCACTTCTACTTGACACGTTTTATGCACAGCTCCCTGTCCCAGCTATGTGTGCAAACAGGCAATGGTCTGGGAGAATCATTAAGAACTACTAAATTCCCATATGTATCATTCTGAGATGGGGAACATGGAGGCCTGGGCCTAAAACAAGGGGGAAGCCAGACAGCGAAGAACTTCTGTAGTATCTGTGCAGATGTTCTAGACAAATGCTTTGTTGGTTAGAAAAATATTTCATCATCCTCCACCCTGAAGCAGGGCTGAAGTCTGCTGCTTGCTATTCTGGCCTTCTATCATAAAATAGAGTTGAAGCAGAATACAGTTTTTCTTCTATGTTTCTTTTCCTGTGGAGAAGTAATGGTGACCTGTATCTTGTCTTCCCCTTTGTAAAGCTAATAGTTAGTCAAATATGTGTAGTGATTTCCTGTCCTTAGTGCTACCACTCCCTGAAATATGTCCATTCCTTACACTTACAGGAGTTGTACTCCACAATTTATTTCTGCCTGTAAAATTTCCTTATTTTCTGCCACAATAACAATACTGAAATCAGTCTTTTGGAAGAGATACATCCTTTCATATTATCTCCAGGGAGTGGAATATGATTTTAAATGCAGCTACCTAACAATATATCTGTGGTGCTAATGGTGGGGCGTGCCTGTTTTCTACTATCCTACCTACCTTAACCAGTTCAATTATGTGATCTGGCCAAGTCACACCCCTACGTGAACAATGCTGCTGCTCCTGTGCTGCATTATTTTTGCATGACATTTATGCTGAACTCTCCTGCTTGCGTGGACTGACTAAACCAAAACCTACTGCTGAAGAACAAATGACAGGCTTCTAGCATTGCACGTGTGTTTTGGGCCACATTGCTATGGGCTGTGACCCAGTTGTTAACTGAATGGGAGACCTACATGAAAGAGGAAATTATGAAGATGAAGGGGTGGTACTTTTTCTGCTGAATCAGAACAGACTGATGCTCTGTATGCTTCAGCAAAATCTGAAGTGATGCTATCTAAATCCCAAAGAATTTGAGATTGAAAAAATGATAGTGCTATTTTTTCATTCATATTAGAACACGTGTTCATGATAAATGAAACTGTCCGATATTTGTCTTGATATATTTCATATCTCTTGATTTTGGTGAAGTCCTAGCCCTTATTTTTTTTTAATAGAAGACATGACCATAGCTGTGTAAATGTTATGACTTCTAGACACGCTCAGTCAAAAGTCCTTCCAAAAAAACTAGAAAGATCTCTTTTTCCTGAAAACATGACTTTCCAGGACTTTGCAGATACCTTTAAAAACTTAGCAGTAATTTTTATTTCACTATAAACTGCAAATCATAGCTACCAGGTGTAATGTTGATTTTCCTAACTGCTAAGTACACAAACTGTGAAATACACTGACATACATGTATATACGTAAAGGTAGATGCCAGAATCCTGTTAGTGTTGTTATTACCTGATTGGCTTTGACGGACTTGCTCAATGTTCTTGCCCAGATACGCCTTTGAGTGACCAAAAGCATTCTCTTTTGTCCTTTCTGTCTCTTCCAGAGGAAATGATAGTGCGTATTGCCTTGTACTATTTATTGAGCTATCTAGTATTTTGTGACTTTTTTGATATATAGTAAAAAGTACTTTAAACCTCAACAGGAAGATTGACTTTAAGTAGGAAGTAGGACAACAATTAAAAGCAGAAAACATTAAAAGAAACATTTATTGCAATTACAGTCTGTGACTCTACATTATCACTAAAGATGGAGTCAAGCTGTTATTGGAGGTAACTCCAGGAATTTATTTTTTTATTCAATTCAACCATAACTGAAATAATCATGTAAAATGGGTACTGAGGACCCTGCAAATTAAAATGTACATTCTGCATTTCAAACTCCTGGTGTGGGAATAGCCAATTATAGATTTGTATGTGTGAGATCAGCAGGGGAGGCTCTTGAGTTTCTGTAGTAATCCTGTACTAGCCTTGTACCAAGAGTGTTAAGTGACAGCAAACAGTTACATCGATACATTTGAGAAGTGACACGATGCTTGTAGCTAAACCAAGCTGGACATTCAGATATCTGTGGTGTTGCTTCAGAAGGGTGCTACAAACCACAGTAGCTCCAGATGCAGCAAATATCTGTTTGCCGGTGAGAGACAAAATATTATTGCTCAAGACAAGAATTGTACAATATTATGTATTGGTTTGTATATTGCATATAAAGGGACCTATGACTGTGGAATTTGGGGGCTCTGTTTCTGGTATGCATCTCTTAACAAGCTGTTTTATGAACCGTTAGCAGGCTAAAATTTTCATGCTAGCTGTAATACCCAAAAAAAGAGCTTAACAGTTACATGATGCTGGGCTAAGTGTGTGCCTGTAGAATACAAGGGTGAAAGCTAGCAGAAAAAAGAAACAGCTCTGAGGAAAAATAGGTGATCAAGCCCACAGGTCTTACTGAGTCTGGTTCTGAAATACCTTATGTGCATCTGTCCATTTGATAGTCTGCTGTAAATGGGTTTCATGCCTTAGGGATGATGAAGGCAGAATAGATTTTAATCCCCCTGGAAAGTGAAGGCTATTAGAAATTAAGTATAACACCTCATTTTTGTAGCAATACAAATGGGACTTTATAACCTTAATGACCACAGGTGTGAGTTCTTGTTCAATTTGTAACTCTGCAATTATTCCCAAATCCCACAGGATTAATATTCCAGTTGATCAAGTGTTACTGGAACTTCTCTTCCTCTGGACTGTGTCAGCAGTTAGCCTAAAGATGGGAGGAAATTTTGACGGCAGAAAAGAAGAAAAGCAGCTTTTTATCATACCCACCTTTAGGCAGTTTGTTAAGGTAACACCAGGCTACCCACTCCTGCAGGACTTATTTTATGATCTGCTATTCTGTGAGGCCAGGCCTACTTCCCACTCCATGTATTCTATGTTCTGTTGCTCATCTTGTGGCCAAGGGCTTTTCATGTAAAGGCCTGTTGATTCTGTGACATCCTGTTTCATTTTTCCCACAGCATAATGATCTTTGTGCCTCCTGGGAAAAATACATTTCAGTAATTCTGGTGGTGGGGAGCAAGGTAGTATGCAAAAAAATAAGAAGGTGCCTACACTTCAAATTTCTTGCAGTTTCCATGTAATTGTATTAGCTGTTTCACAATAACTGTTGCTCCAGATATTCACACTACAGTGTCTTCTTATAATTAACCTGCTGTGTCTTTGGATCATTGCATTCACAAAGCACTGACAGGTTTTGAACTGCATCCTGGTCAGATTATGTTCTGCCACCACATTGTATATTGTCTATGAGCAGTCTGTATGACTGTGTATACCTTTTGTGTAGTCTGTCAAACTGTAAAAGTCAGTAAAATACTATTTTAGTCAAACTAATTCCCAAGTAGTGATTTACTTTCCATTCCCCCATCCTGTTTCTGTGAGCTAGTGCCATTTACAAATAAAAGACAGCATGAAATGCTTACAACAGCCTACTGCGGTCCTTCCAGGAAAAAAGAGCTGTGAACTGTGACAAATACACTTCAGACTGTAGCAGAACCAGGGAGGTAAGGTCACTGGTCCTGGCAAACAGGGACAAGCTGAAACCAAGCTGACCTTGTTTCCTGATCTCTCAGGGAATGAATGAGGGAGTGGCTCTATGGAACTTCTTGGCTTAAGTCTCCATTGGGGGTGAGAGAGAATAGCGAATGTGGAATAATGAGCTGCAGCCAGAAATACATGCAAAGCTTGCCCTAGGCAAGGACATGCTGGGCATGAGAGCTCCTTTCAGAGCAGAGGAGAACTGTTGCTTGCTAGAAACTTGTCACCTTTACAGCTGTTGCTGGGGAGGCTGTCATGTTGAGGCTGAAAAGATACTGGTCAGAGGTCCTGTCACAGGAGAGCTATCAAGAAAGCAAATCTGCAATTCAAGGAGCTCCTGAGTCAGTAGTTGTAGACATATCTTCATGTTTTATAGCCCTGAAACCACAGTTTCGCAGCTGAAACCACAAAGGCCACCAGCTGACTGCATACCAGAATGACCAGGAACAAGTAATGACCACTGCTAAGGGGCAGCCCAGCGAGTAGGTGATATACTTGTGAAGGAACATGTGTTCCTGTTGTTCAAGATAAACCTCTCAACCTGCAAACCTACTCTGAAGGCATTACAACCAGGAGTTAAGACAGCAGATGATTCGTATGGAAATGCAATCAAGACAGCTTTGCACAAAAGAAATCATGCAACGTGCATGATCTTGCAGCTGATCTTGAGAGAAATCCAAATACAAGTGGTTGTTCTATCTAATTTGCCTTGGGCTATATTACCTTCCTCAGGTGGAGAAGAGAACAGTAGCTGGGAAAACAACTGAAAAGATGCTGAATAGTAAATTCAGACCCTTCATTCATTCCTCTGGGCCTGGGCAATTCTTTCTTCCTCTCTTCCTCAGATTCTTGTTACGTTGGTACGTCGCTATGTTGCCCTGTGGACAGGGAACTGAGGGGCAGAAGAGAACAGACATTGTATGCAGAGGGGAGGCAGTGGTGGTTCAGTGCAGTTTCCATTTTTCCAATGCAAATTACTTCGCTCTGTTTGTCACTCTCCAACTCAGGAACCAGCATGTAGCTGTAGCAGCATGATTGTGAACTTCGTAATGTGCAAGGACGTGGCACAACCATAACTGGTTTTTTGTGGTCTTAGTTATTTCAAGGTAATTACAAGGATGCAGAGGATAAACGATTTCAGAAATGCTGTTACAGGTATTTGTTTTGCAATTTCTTTCAGACAAAAGCACCTCCTATGGTTGTAACTCCTTTGATTACCAAGGAAGGTACCGTTCATGACAGGCTGCAGATGAAGGTGTGTGTGCGCCTAGGCCTGTGTACAGCAGTGTAGGGTTACGGTTTTCCCTGAGCCCAGATCCCGGAAGAGCTGAGCATCTGAAATGCTGAAGTCCACACCTGCAATCTGGCTTGGGGCCAGCTAACTCCAGTGCATCGGACTCACCTCCTTGTTGGACCTTTGGTACCAAGGCTTAGTCTGTCACTACGCATTGAGCTGCGCTGGCTTTGTGCCTCTCACCCAGGGCTCTCTGGGATCTGGATGCTTTCTGATCACTGGTACCTGCTCCCTGAGCAAGGCTAACGAACTGGGTGATTCACGAATTACAGCTGTGGGAAGGAGAGGAGGTCAGCGTCCAGCTTTCAGATAGAACTCTCTGGTTAGAGCACTCCAAGGTGGGTAGCGGAGAAATA
Source organism: Psophia crepitans (assembly GCA_013399095.1). Taxonomy (NCBI): domain Eukaryota; kingdom Metazoa; phylum Chordata; class Aves; order Gruiformes; family Psophiidae; genus Psophia; species Psophia crepitans. The sequence continues at coordinate 158,985 of VWZZ01003963.1, read as the reverse complement.
GGACTGAGTGTCCTCCAGTGGCGCCTGCGAGCCCTAACCCCCATTTTCCACTGGCTGGGAGGTGGCTGAGTGACACGACCTGCTGGGTCTCGTCTGAAATCCTCTCTCCCCATGCTGCACCCCCAACACCCAAAATTCCCTGGACCAGTGGGAATGCCACCCTGCATTGGGACCTCAGCGTCCTAAGGACAAATTTCTCAGGGGCGGTGTCCCACAGCGACTTTGCCCCGTGTCACCCCACGCGAGCAAATCGGGCACCTTCGTGGCACAAGAGCTACCGCGGGAACGCAAGGTCCGCGGGGGCGGGCCACGGTGAGGGAAGGGAGCCNNNGCAGTCAGCGGCAGCCCTGCGGCCCGTGGGGATGCTGCGGTACAGCTCGGGGCTCACGGTCACTGCCACCACCCCCCGGAGGCCGTCCGGCGACGGTGGCCGCGCCCGGCGGAAGGTGTGCGGGGCAGCGTGGGGGGTCGGAGGGGAGGGCCCGCGGGCGGTGTCGGGGGGCGAAGCAGCGGTTCGACATACCCTCCCCCCTTATAGTTTACCTGCGGAGCGCTTTTTATTCTTTTTTGTTTCCCTTGCTTATTTTCAGTATTTTCAGGCAAACCTTGCGGCGGTGAGAATATCCTTTTGCGCGTTCGTAGTAGGTGCTGGGAAATGAGCTTTTAGGGTGTCCTGCAAGGCTTTTGTTAGTGCTAGTCCCTGGCTGTTCGGCAAACTTGAGAGGAAGGTGTGTGTGCGTTGGACGCTTTGCGCCCCCGGCCCCTCTTGAAATGCGCCGTGATATTTACAACTGAGAACTTGCCTGTGCAGGCAATGAGGAATCTATGAGGAAGCTCACCGTAGTGATTTAGATAGCAATAGTAATTTATTTTTATAATCATTTTCTCAACTACAGAAATATGATTTACCGATTTTTTTTTATTTTTTTTTTTTTAGTTTTCAGAAATGACATCAATAATGATGTATTAATCTGTTGGGAAGTGCTTCTAAAAAGTTGTTAAAACTCTAGCAGATAGTACAGGAACGTCTCTACAGCCATCCTGCTTTAAATAGCCCTTTTTTGCTGCTGTAACCACACTGCTATCATTGTGAGTGCACGTTCCACATGTGAAGAAGTACATCAAAATAAGTGATAAGCTTGTCCTTGTGAAGAAATACAATTGTGTGATCATGACATGTTTTTAATTAGTGATTGTTTTGATACTCCAAAAATATGAGTTCATAACTGAAACAACGAAGAATGTCATGTTGCCCTGTTTATGTGATAACATGAGGATCAGGCTCTTCCACAGAAAATAATCCCTGGCCTTCATAAAATTGAAATTGCTCATGTGTATGGAAAAATTAAGATGATTCAGAAATCAAAGTTACGTTCCCTACATGTTTTCCAGGCTCCTATTGCATTTTCCCGGTTTAGTATTTCTTAAAGAAGTTAAAGCTAAGAGAATTTGTGTTCAGGTGATAATTTTCTTATTTTCATCCTCATGATGTATTTCTCAGGGACAATGTAAAATGATACATTCTCTTAAGGAAACTGTTAAAAGCCTTAATTTGCAAATAAAACCTACTGGGAAGCTGCTGTTCCTTTTTTTAGTGAAATGTGACTCCCTTATCATGCGTTGTCAAAAGAGAGGAGGAGGACAATTAGAATAACTGCTGAATAAATGAAAGATGTGTGTCACATTCCTGTGTGCCTGTGGTCATAAGAAAACGGCCCTCTAATTGTGTGGGGAATCTCATAGTAGAGATTTCATAAATGGAGCAGGGTAATCGACAGATAAATAACCAAAGAAAGTAACTTTCTTCTTTGCTTTTTAGGACTGACTGAAATTAAACACCCACTTCTCTGCTTTTGCCTTCAAAAGTCTAAAACTACCATTGAGGCTTAGGCAAAGGGAGTGATTTTTGGCCATTGAGTTGGTAGGTTAGCAGATAGTTATTCAACAAATGTGTTATCCCCAAAACATTTTATTATCAGACATTAGAAAGATCAACAATATGAAATTCTGCTGATGTTAATTCTAAAGTTGATTTGAAGCTAGATCAATATTGACCCTCACAGGAAAGATGTGGTTATTGTGAGAATCTTAGAGTGGGACTGGTTGTTTGTAGAAGAGCTTGTATTTTTCTATTACCATACTAGTAACTTTGGTTATAAAATATGGTATAAAAACATGGCTCGTTATTTTAATGCTAGCTCTGTAATTACTTCAGTACATAGTTAACTATTATCACTGCCTTTCTTGGTGCTTAGGTTTTTACAAGGGGGGAAAAAGAGGCTGAAGAGCATTACTCAAACTGAATCTGCCATCTGTATTTGTTTTAAGTTGAACCCGAGTAATTTGAGTAGGATGGTAAACATGAATGTGGATTGTGGATCTGGGCCATGAATTCTTAACATTTTTAACTAACCTAGATTGGCTTTTTTCTTAACTGCCATATTGTGGTAGCTGTCATTCATGCTGTCCCACTAGCCCCTTATAAATTTGGTAAAAGAGCATATCGTCGCCTCCTAATTTCCATCGCACTCAGTAAACTTTTGCTGTCTGGTGCTTTGCTGGGCTGAACCTGCCCATCTTTGTTTTCCTGTCTGCATATTTTTTTCACAAATTATGTCAGATGAACTTTGGAAATACTGCTCCTGGATTGTTGGTATCTAAAAGCCAGGAGTGAACATAAAATATTGGCACAATTAAGATTACTTATATTGTTGGCTTGCCAAAGCCGCAGATGCTGTAAATCAAACTAAAATCTGATGGTCTAGAAAACCTGATACCCGGTATCTTTTCAAAGATACCTGTTTCTTTTTAAAAGTTATGTTCACAAAGTTACAATGTCGATGACATAAAGGTAGGATGGAAGCCATGTCTGTCCCTGGTTTTCCTCTCTTATTCTTACTGTCAGTCAGTAGTTGAAGGAAATTGAATCTCAGCCTTTTTCCTGCCAGGGGAGTTCTCTTTTGTTCTCCTCCCTGCTTTCTCTCTGCATAACCCAGTTTGTTTCTGGAAATTATTCCTCATCCTCAGTTGCACATTATTCTGCCACTGTTTGGCACTGAGTCGAGGCTCTTCCTGTTACAATTTCATTTCCATTTTAAGGCATCACTGCAGCAGTGTTTTGCTGTTGGAGGAGGGCTTGCTGAGATTTCCATGTGAGCCTGCTCATTCGTTTGGTCAAGTAAACTTGCCGACAGCTGATACAGTGTGTTATTTCTTCAGGAAGCACCGCATAGCGTTAATGGTATAGGTACAGTATTCTTAATTGCTTCTGGAGGTTAAAGAAAAAAGCAGTGCCAGTTGTTTTTCCCTTCCAACCTCTATAGTGTTCTTGAATTGTAACAGATTGGTCTGTAGTTCCATCCTTAGGCAGAGTGCATGGTCTGTGGCCCGGGAGGAGCAGGAGTGAATGGCTACTTTATACCTTTGTTGCTGTCTCCCCAGGGGTGCTGAGGAAGTGCTATTGTTATAAACAATAGCAAGAGTACAGCCTGTATAAGTTTCTTCTAGCAAGGAATTGGGTGGTGCTTTGCCACTGCTGTACAAGCCTCACTGGGCATGACTTCAAGTCGGGAATCTTAGGTGATTGCTAATGCCACCCTCTGTTTGGCGTTTGCATGTAACAAGCTGCAAAGTAAAGCATTAAAACTTTGTGTCAGAAGTACTGCCAAAAATATAATACTGATTTGAGGAGCTAGAGTGGAAATGAGGAAGTGTGTGTGTGGGAAAGTGATTCAGGAGGGTAGTAGAGAATGCAATGTGAAAAGAAGAGGGCAAGAAAAACAGTTTAAATTATAACAGCCCTTTGATTGTACAGTGGATTTAGTCTCAACAAATTACGGTTATTAATTTATATTTCCAACCTAGTTGTTATGATTTGACTGCCATCTGTACTGGGCTTTTGTGATTTCCTTCATAGTAACCCTGTAACACTGCAATTGCTGTAATGTGACAGGCAGTCATGATTCCCTAACTGGTATACAGGTACTGGGATAATTACTTATTTACAGTCACTATAAGTATGTTGGCTATAATTAGTCCCATACTGACTAACAGGCAAGTCATTTGCCAGCTTCAGAGAATGATACACAACTCCATTTCTCGTAACTTTTGAGTTGCCACTCATTATCTGTTTCTATTTATTTGAGGTATTTTTCATATTTTCTTCTAATTCATTCCTTTAGTTTTCCTTCATTTGAAATCACTGTAAGAAAAAGTTGGCCTGGTCTATCACTTCCTGCACAGCACAAATTCAGTTCTATTTCCTATTTACGGATCTGGTCTTTCTTTGTTTGCCTGCATGGAGGAATGCCAGACTCTGTTCCCTTCTTGTTGTAAGCAGGCGTGTTTTAAGAGGAAATAGCCTTGCTAAGCTAATAGGAAGAAAGAGCAGGGGAAATGGAAATTAAATAGGTGAGGAAAAGTGGTATTAATTACCTTAGGAATCAACAGCCTCTGAAGTGGAGTTTATTATTAATATATCTTGATAACGAACTTGTAAGCAGCAAGCACCTCCAGTTTCTGCAGTATATGGGGAGAATCTGGGTTTCTCAGAAGAACAAACGTCAATCAGTGCCAAAAGCTAATGTACAAGGATTCATCATTTTAAAATGCATTCCATTGTTTCAGAATTCTTTAGCAAATATGGAAGCATAACCTGCTTTTGTTCTAAATTTTGGGGGATTTATGTCACTTTCTCTGTGGCTTCTTGTTCTAGATTTGATAGCATATGGCTGAATGATGAGTTAACAGCGAGGAGCCCACTGCAGAAAAAGTAGCCTCCACAGATATGGAGGTTATATTTCACCTTGATCTTATTATAGATGAATTTTTTTTTCATCTTTGTAATACAGGCACAGCTCATATATTTTATGAGAACTTTATCTATGTCTCAGGACACTGTTCCATAGAAGGCCTTGCAGACCTAAAAGACCAAACTGAGAGAGGAAGATGGAAGGCAATATAAAGAAGAATTTTTTTAATACATTTTCCAGCATACCAGAGTCTAAACACTGTTTATTTGTCCTTTCAACAGATTTAAAGAAAGGCTGGAAGAAAAATAGTGAAGTTGCTACAGATACTTGCAGATAGTTCTTCCAATTGGTTTTGCTTGGGAAGAACAAAAAGTTAAAGCTTGTTTGAAAAGCTGGAAGAGATCCATTGTTTGGAAATGGAAAATGGGAATCTTTGTTGTGATCCTTAATAGTGGTGCTTTGAGGAGGTTATGTAGTAAAGAGCCTTGAAAGTGAAGTCAACTTAGCTTAATTGATATGAGAAACAGTTGGAAGAAGTGAATTACAAAATGGTAAAATTTGGGGTCTATGAAAAAGACACTGCTGCTGTGCTTTGAATGCCTGTGAGCAGAACATGATTGCCATTTTCAAGGCAAAAGGAAGTGCTGTAATGACCAAGACATGAGCTGTGAGCTTGGGCAAGTGCAATGGAAAGGTGTATTTCAGAGAGAAGGTACACATTCAGCATGACTGGAGGTAAGTGGTTAGGAGAAACTGGAGAGATCTAGATCAGATGGGATGTTGGGCTATAGAAAAACAGTGGTGATGGCCCACAGTAATCATGAAAGAGGTATTTTCGACATTTTGAGGAAGAGCTTTTAGAACCTTGTTTTTTGTCAACAGACAGCTGGGATTTCAGGAAAGGGTATTGTGCAAGTTCAAATTTGGACAGACAGATTTCTCATTTAATCAGTTGTTATGCTCTGTTTAGGACTTATGGTTGTTTTTCACAAAAATGTTGAATGAATAGGACTAAGACTAAAAGTTTTAAGCAAGTTTCTTGCATGAAATGTGTTGCTTTAAAAATACCACTACACCAAAGATCTCTTGGCCACAAGCAAGGCAAAGTGCAGTTGAGGATAGAAAGGTATCTGTTGGCCTGTTTCCTCAGCAAGAGAATGGCTATTCTGAAATCAGATCTTAATTTTTTTCTGAAGCATTTTGAAGCTTAGTTTTTACAAAGAACTTGCATATATCATATTTCAATAATATTCCTGTTCACATTCAGTGGAATTGCAGTATTGAGGTATCCTTAGATTAAATACTTGGATATATACTAAACAGAAAAGAGGCATTCACTTAAGAATATACTTTGTATTTCTAAATAATCCCTTTTAAAGATTAAAAGCATTCCAAATGTGCAAAAAAAACTGAGAAACTAGAAAATTGTGTTCATTGTTCTGTTATCTCAGCTCTCAATGTCATTTATGAGTACATAAGAACATGTTGTTGATTGAAATGGATTTTTGCTATTTCAGTTATGTAATTATAGGGATGCCCTTGAATTATTTCTTGCCAGCTAAAAATCCCTCCAACGTTTAAAAAATAATCTTTTGTCAGCTATGTGGCCGAAGGTAGAAAATAGTAAATTAAAACTTGAATGTTAATACGGTTTATTCTGTAAAGCAAGTTATTAAAATATTTTTGTAGCACTTAAATCTAAAAGCAAGCCTTTGTTTTTCTTTCAGATGAATGTCTGTAGGTTACGCTTAACAGTACCACCTGATGAAGGCTCACAGTCTGAACATGGAGCAAAGGTACCTGAAAGAAAGAAAAATGTAAGTTTTAAGAATCAAAGTTAAATTCTGTATAAACAAGAAGTAACTATTGCCATCCACAGAAGCTTATATTAGTTGTTCTGGGAGCCCAAAGCCCAGTCATCTTGGAAGACTGAACAGGCTATGGAAACTGAATAAGTCGGCTGTGAGCTTTGGGCCTGAGCCTTGGAGTTGAGGATAGCAAAACTGCACATAAAATAGGATCATAGTAGAGAAACAGCACAGACATTGTAGGTGATTTATGACTGAGGTACCTTTAAGACTTGGTTATTTAATATTTATGTATTAAAGAGTAGGCAACTGCTATCAAGAGCAGGATCTTGCGTTAAACAGGATCCTGATCCTCACTTGAAGGGGATTTTAAGTTTCATGTAGGCTTAACAGTGTGCAAGATTTGAGTCTTAATGTGTATGGAAGCTGGCTTGCCTGAGACTTAGATGTTTTGCTGTGTTGACTAATTTCAGTAATGGGTGATGCACTAATAAGAAATACAAAAGGGCAAATTTTTTGTAGAAGCAAGTAGTGTGCACACAAAAAAATCTTACAGCTGCTTTGGTGCAGAGCTGTTTTGGAGTGATACATGATGTTTAATTTGTCTTAAGGAGGGAGTCTAAAAAGGGAAGCTGAACTGGCTCCACATTTGCACTTTGATAAACCAAAATCAAACAAGAAGTTGGCTAAATTTGTCAGACCCAATGTCTGAATAGCAGTATGACAATAGGAAGAAAAACAACAATAGGATTTATTTGAAATAATTTCTTAGTGGTACTCAGAAGTAAAAGTAACTGTAAAATGATTCAGAAAGACAAACATTTTAAAGCAATAAAAATAAAGTAAAATGATCAAGATAAAGATTCCTTGTCAAATATTTCTTGTGTTGGCATCTTGTATACACTGATCTTTTCATACACTGCTCTGGCAGAGTAATAGGTCCTTGAGGATCTGTAAATGTTACTTACAGAATGGATTAAAGAGGCCTTAATGCAAGCTAAATTTGGGCCACTGTTAAATAGTAATTATTAATTTTGTACAGAGGTGTTTAGTTGTAGCCCTTATAGTAGCATCCCCCTGAGTTACTCTTGACAATTTGTATCTGATTGCAGAAACCCTCAGACTGGCGTAATCATATGGGCCCATTGCCTTAAGAATAATGTAAGTTTAGTTGTGAGGAGGCTAGATGTTTGACTCATGGCTTACTCATTTTACTGTGCTGAGTAGTGTAATAAGAAGAAAGAAGTGTGAATGATTAGGGCTTGGACAATTTGTAGTGCCTTTCTTATGTGACCAATTTTTTTCTCTGTGGGACTTTGTATTTAATGAGAGCTGTATTCCCCCATAATACAAATAAAGGCAAGTACATTTTATATCAGAGAACATTAAGGAGAGGATGTGAAAGGTAATAAATACATTATTTGGCTCATATTAGATTCCAGTATATTACACAGTGATTTTTAAGAGATGGGTCCTTTTCAGTTGAGACCCAAAAAAATGGTATGTCATTTAATTATTCTATGTTCTGAGTAGATTTCTGAAGTTCAGTACTTCTACACAATTTAAAGACTTTTAGAAAGCAAGCATACAGCCTTCAGATGGAATCTAATTAATCATAGCAATTAACAAAACACAGAGTAATTGTGCTATCTACTTTTGTTCTATGGTCATTGTGTAATTTAAAAAATCGCCCTACAGATTGTATAGTCATAGTGTATAGAAGCAGCTACCAAAAAAATCACTGGTCATGAACTGATTTTTTTCTCATGTCTCTGAAACAAGACTTTGTATTACCTGTAGATTTTTATTGTCTATGTTAAGTATTGCTCTATGTATTTGAATTAGTTACACAGTAACTTAAAGTGCACACAGGGCTCCTGAGTTGTCATGCTGTGATACTTTTGTCTTACGGCAAAATTTAATCTTGGGGTTTTTTTTTTTAAAAAAAAAAGGCAAACATCTCCTAAAAGCAGTGATCAGGTATCTCTGCTGATCCACCCATGTTCAACTGACTCAAGCAAATTGCTTAAAGCACTATGAGAATAACAAGTTTTACAAATGTTAGATAATCCTCACAAAGTCCTAGGAGAACTGTGCCCCCTCCTTGGAAATAGGGGTAGTAGAAATTAAGGAACTTGCACTTTACAGTTTCAGGTCAAAAAATACAGCTTCACTAAGGATCAAATTTAACAGCAGGTCTCTTGTTGGAAGAGTTTTGTGCTGTCTTTAAATACTGAGTAGTAAGAAAATGGGAACGTGGAAAATGGTTTTGGCATTTAAAATTTATTAGTGTGACTTACAGATTACACCTGCAGTTCATTTCTATGGGATTGTACAGTTTTTGCTGGGGCACTCAGACAGTCTGAGCCTGGCTGCCAGGCTCTCTCCTGTTTCGGCAGGACAAGTCCTGGAGAGAGAGAGAGAGAGGGAGACTCTTCCCTGCCTCTGCCTGCTCCTAGTGAGGGAGGATAGCAGAAACCTTGCTGTGTGAGAGGGAATGCCAGAAAACTAAAAATATACCATGGCCTGACATTTGGTTGCAATCTCCTCTTTTGAATCTTTCATTAGAAGGAGGTGATTTTGAGCTGCCCTCGTGAGATAGTGAAGGCTTACTGACTATGCGTTACTTTTCTGTATCTTTCTGGGGCTCAGTACCACTGAGAGATGTTTCAGTTGCAACTAGTGAACTGCACAGGAGTAACCTACCGTCCCTGGGGGTGTTTAAAGAAAGGTTGGATGCGGTACTTAAGGACATGGTTTAGTGGTTAATAGGTGGTGGGGGGACGGTTGGACTAGATGATCCTTGAGGTCTCTTCCAACCTTAATGATTCTGTGATTCTATTCTATGATTCTTGCTAGCACTGATCCTTCCAATAACTTGTTTTGGAGCTTGAGTTCAGATCAGAACTGATTCTTTATTGGTTATGTTAGTAGCTGTTAGCTTAGTCTATTTCATTGTAGTCCAAGTTTAGCAGAAAATGCATGTTGTGATAATTAAATCTGTATCAGTGCGTTAAGTTTCTAGATGACTTTTTTTTATTGGTATACATCCATGAAATAACAATGAACCAGGGTAAGAGATTAAAACGCAGTGATGGAGCTGGGCAGTTTTGTTGCAACAAAATCACTGCAGACATTACTATACTGGGATGGCTTCTCCCCGTCTTTTGTGAAAGGCTGGCAGATGCAACACAGTTAGAAGTTGATCTCAAAAACTGAAGGGAGAGTGAGCTAGTGTTCCAGTGTGTCAGGCTGGAAATATTCATATTTAGGCTATGAAAGAAGCATGTGAGAACTGAAGTCACAAGTAGAGGCTGGTCGTTTTGTTTGTTTGCTTTTTACAGCCTAAAAGCGTACTGCTAAATATCTCTGAATTGCAGGACTTTAGGTAGAGAGAATCTGAAACTATCCTGGTTTTATTCCATTACTTCTGTTAATGATAGACAATGGATGACAGTAGTCTGAGGCTGTTTACTTCACCATGAAGTACAAAGGAATATTGTGCTCGCAGATTGCATGCAAAATCTGCATGTCCTAAAGCCTGCCTTGTCTTGCATAATAAAGAGCTACCAGAAAATTGTATCGTCCCTGTTTGGGATTGGGCTTTTTTTTATCCATCAGTCCCGTTCTTCACTGTTGTGGCTAAATTTGGAAGTGTCGTTGGAAGCTGCAGCTGGGCATTTGAGGGCAGAATATGGAGATATGTATAGACAGGTTTTTCTTTTTCATTTGGACATATGGACAAGAGAATGAAACAAAGATAACACTCTAGAAATGTGTTATTTTCCTGTCTATGTGGCTTTCAACAGAGTTTGAGCAGTGTTTAGTCTTAAAAGTTAAACTTTGTCTGTATATATTCTCAAACACTTTAATTTTCTTCTGTTTTTCAAGCATCACAACCAAGAGGTGAAACTCATTATGCTTCATAAGCAGAAATACAGATGCATCGCAAATATTTTTTTTTCCCCAGAAAAAAAAAAGAGACTGTAAAGAAGCCAAAATTTGCTCCAGTATATGATGGAGAGAATCAAGCAGAAACTTGTGTCAGGCCTGGATCAAAGAATATGAGTGGAATGAACGTGGGGCTGTTGTGTGCCATGAATCTAGGACAGTGCCTATTTTCTCTGCTGCTGCCAGCCCACTCCCATCAGCACAGCAGAAGTTGTGTCATAACAAATGTGGTTCACCTGCTACAAGTGGCTGATGTTACTGTTTCTCAGCGTCTCTGGCACTGATTGCTTGATTTTTGATATGTACTAATTAAGTGACAAGTTCATTAAAACAGCATTACATGAAAACTACAGAAGGAATTCCACTGACTTCTGTGGTTACTGCTGTGTTATATTCTCTTAGGATATAAACATTGGTGTTCTGTGTACGGGTTTCATTGGTTAGATATGACTTTGTGTAATCACTGTCACTTCTTTTTTTTTGAGATACGCACCTCAATTCTACATTTCAAGGAGCTTAGAAGTTGGAATGTGTTAAAGGATGCTTCTCATTTAGCTTCATGATGTAACATGAGTTTCTTGAGCTGTAGAGGAATATGAAAAAAACATAAAAACATTGCTACCTTTTGTTAGAGCACAGTAACCTTCCTTGGTGAGCTCAATATTATAAATTTGTCGTTTTAATGAACAGAAAATACGTATCCTAACTAACAATCTGAATGGTTTTGTTCCTTGTATAACTAGTGAACAAGCAAAAGGTAACTTGCTATTTCAGAAATCTCTGGAATGTGGCCATTGAGGAAAAGATAAAGCATCACTTAACTGATACAGTTCTGGTTAAAAGAAGACATTTTAGATGGTGTAGGTAAGCAGAATACCATGATTTAGAGCAAAATCTTAAGACCATATGAGTACTAAACTCAGAATTGTGCTAATCATTACATTAGATGTCCTTTTTCCTCAAAATAAGATACCTCTTCAATATGTCTGCTTCCAATTTTGGGGCAGGGAGGAAATATAAAGTATGGAGGTATCTGACTTTCATTTCAAAAACTGATGGAGATAGATTAGGAAGGAACTAACCCCTCAGTTTTGTTTACATAATGCAAATAAAACCATGGGCAACACAAAAAGCAGCTAACAGCTCTTGTTTTTGTAATGTCTTTACCTGTTTCGTTCTGCTTCCTTGGACAGAGACATAAACAGGATGCCTGGCAATTATCAAGACTTTTGCAACTTTGGGATGTATGCTTCTGTTTTAAATATGTATTAAGTAAAGACATTCTGCATTTCTTTAGTTCAGGCTGTGTGATCACACAAAGTGCAACATGACTGTTGCTGCAACACAGACAAAGCACGTTCCTGGAAGCTGCTATAGTATTTATGTGCATCAACATGTGTTCTTGCTGTTACCTTGGGCTGTCATATAATTGACTATAGGTACAAAAAAAATTTCACAAATTGCTTAAGCTAAGCCTGCCTTTTCAGATCAGCAGCTCACATTAGAAGGGATTTTGATCACAGCTGGAAGCAACAACTTCATTTGTTCCAGTGCAGCAAGCGTAAGCAGGTGGGAAGCGAGAACTTCCCTGGAGCTGGCTGATATTTTGACCTTAAACAGCAATGGCTAACTAATCTAACCAAACCTTCCATCTTCAAGCACTTTTGTGGGTAGCTTTATGGTATTTACTTGCTCCTAACTACTTGCATGTGTTTACTTACTGTGTTATCATCACTGAGATGCCTCACTGCGGATGAGAATGGAGACAGGCGAGGAGCATCTCAGAAAGATATCTGAGTTCTGATAGTGCACATGTATGGGACATAGAGAAAAGTCATGAAAAGTATTTGACTTAAAAAACATTCTGTAGTCCTTGAGGATGTGGAAAACCTAGGATTTGTGGAAGAGGAAATGTGGGAGCGAGAATGTGGCAGAGGAAGAACAGAGGACAAGGCAGAAAACGAAAAACACTGAAGGGGAAAAAGATAAACAAAGGTGTGTAGAAGTAGCTTAAGAGAGGAGTCAAGCTTGTAGAAAGTATACTCAACTCATACTTAGTGATGCACGTATGTGGAGCAGTTTCAGAACTGAGCCATTAAGCAAGGCCTCCTTTAGAGGCAAAGGTGTCACTTTTCTGACAAGGGCATCTTGGGAGTCTCATGCAAATATAGACAACAGGCAAGTTTAGCATTGTTGCAAGAGACATGTTACCAGTCTGGCTTTGTGCATGCTTAATCCTGCATGTACTGCCCATTATGATGTAAATTTATGTCTGTTGATCTGTGAATTACATGCCATGGCTGATTCTCCAGCTGCAAACCCTATTGGTCTGAATTTCTAGATCTTACTTAGAGGAGAAAAAAAACCCCGTTGAAGTGTTCCTTAGGAATGTGTTTATAATATTCTAAAAATAAGGAACTTGATTGTAATTTTCATACAGAACTCTGCAAACAGCACTTTAAACAATTCTGCTAATGTTTCAGAGGCACAAAGGATCTTGGTAGTTGCTGATATTCAGCTGTTCATCTCATAAAAAGTGAATGATCGTGGGTAAAGGGTACGGATTTATGAGTTCAGTGTCTGGCGCCTTAGTAACCTCTAAACAATCCAAGAGATTATTCATTTGACTATCAGGAGGATGGAAACTTGTATGTAATCTCTTTATCCAGATGCAGGGGAGGAGCTGCGATGAAACTATCAAAGAAACTGTACAACCCTGGAAGCAAACAAACACAAAAATGTTTTGAGTCATGTCCCCATCTAGTTTCTGTATTTTCTCTACTCAAAAAATGAGGTGTACACATCTAAACAGCAAAATGATACCAGGTACAGGTAGGGCTGGTTGCCTAATGTTTTTCCATTAAGTGGTTGTAAGTCTTTCTTTTTAAATGATTACTGATAGCTTTGTTTTTCTTTGCCTGAAACATTCTTTATTTGCTTCATGACTGTTCCCCTCCCAGCCCTGCACGCACACACCCGGAGCTTCAGCAAAATTGTTAAGGTATTAATGACACAGTTAGGGAAGATGTGTAGGATTTACAATGTTGAGAAAATCTGTCAATGCCATGCAGGAGGGACACAATATAAAACAAATGTCTGTCTATACCCATTCTTCCTAATGCAAGTAGATTTTCCCATTCATTTTTTCCTTACCCAAATAAGATATTTATTCTTACATAGCAAATGTAGTTGTATTGGTTTGGCTGCTAAAAACTGAAAGTGCTACTGCTTTAGACTGCAGATGCTATTATCACCCTCTGTCATGGTAAGGACTGGAGACTCTCTAGGATGCAGCTACAGGTTAATATAAGATGCTGAGCTTCATCTCTTCCAGCCTCTGGTGTCAAAGAGAGTATTTAGACACTGCTTAGACTCTTAATTTAGTAAAAAATCTCAAAGTTTGTCGGTTTTCTTACAGTGTCATACTGAACAACAAAACAGGCCCAAACATATTCTAAGGTCAATGTAGTAAATATTCTCAAATTTACCCATATCCTCCTATATCTAGTGTGAGAAAGAAAGTTCAGTAAAATTACCTAGAACTGATTTGTCCCCAGCATTCACATTTCAAAAAGTAAAGCTAAGCAGTAACAGCTGTGTTTCCAAGATTGTCTCTTTCTAACTTTCTATTTAGAAATAATCACTGATTTTTAGGTTCCTAGTTTGCAAATATTCAAAGTTAGGTAAGAATATTTTTTCCTTCTTTTTAAAAAGTCCTAATGTGTATGTCTTCATCTAAGCTAGTTGTTTAAATTCTTTGTAATCAAGAAGAGAAATTAGTACTTCTGGAGACTGACTCATTTGAGATGATTGCTACAGAAGGATGTGTCTCTGTGTTGATTAAAAGGGAGGCTATGCGAGTAGTCAGGTCAGGTAGTTACATCTGACCTTGCAGATATTTATTTATATGCTGAGGGAAATTATTTCTGCTGTTCTACTGTTTGTGTGAAGCTTTTTGTTACTAAGTGTATTGATGAGATGAATAAGAGGAGTCTGTTGCAAAGACTGCCTTAAAGACGTACAATTATTATAAGTACCTTTTACAAATTTCTGCAGATCATTAAAATAACAAATGTAGGCACTTTTAAAATAGTCTTTCTATTTACCTATCAAGACCTGATTTCAAAGTTTTATCCTCCTACAATAGTTAATAACCCTGGAACACCTACATGAATGCTGTTTCATAGCTTTGCTTTGGCTCTTACGATGTCAGTTCTACAACTTCAATAAGAGAAATGCAGCCCTAAAATGAATGTTTGATTGCTTTTTAGTTAGCTTTAAATGCAAACTGAAATTCTACTTTGTTTATCTCCAAGATAAACATACATTTTCTGTGCTCTGAAGGAGCAAGGAAAGTTGCCTAAAATGTTTTGATTTCAGTTTTTTCATGAGAACTTTCTGAAATTTTTTATTAAACTTGTAAATTTTAATATTTCCTGCATCAGGGAACTTGGGGACTGAGGGACGATTCTTTGGTTGCAAGAGCGTAAAGAGAACTATGCGAGCTAACAATGCTCTGGAAGAATGCAGAAAAGTTGCATGTGTTGGTGAATGAAAATAAACTAGGATAACTTTCTCTCATATGCCTGTACCTCCTTCATACACAACTCCAATGTGCCGTCTCTAGCTGTACCTATATCACTGCCATTAAAGCCAGTGGAAAACAGGCATCTCTATTATCTCTATCAATTATAAACTGGTCACTGATCTTCCCAAAAAGACATGAAGGTTGACAGTTTGGCCCCAGAACATTTGGAATCTAGTGTTCTTGGGTACTGTTGTGCTTTCACACAGCTGTCTCTCCTGGCCCTATGTTACTGGGGTTTTGATTTTTTTTGTGGGTTGGTTTTTTGTTTTTTTTTACTCTAGTACTGCTTTTAAAATAACTATTTTTACTTTTTTTATTTTTTACTTTTAAGGAGCTCTACCATGTACCAAATGGCATGTCTCCAGGGAAGCTCTCTCATGGGATGGTGTATGGCGTTGTGCACCGAACTGACAACAACCATAAGAGAGAAATGGTGGTTTATGGCTGGTCAGCTGATCAACTGAAAGAGGAGATGAACTACATTAAAGAAGTGAGTTATGCTTTCAGCTTCAACTTTGTCAGATACCCTTTCCATATATTCCTGTAGAGCTGTGAAGTGTATATGGGATGACCGATGTCTAGTCGAACACCTTAATTTGAATTGGGAACCTACTCTGAAGCTAAAGGCTTGCCTTGTTGGTATTCAGGTTGCAAAAAAAGCATGTACCTGGGAACTGTGTGGTCCAGACTCAAGGCCTCTGTGCTGAGCGATGCCTGTTAATGCTTGCTGACTGGGCTACAGCTGGGCAAGCAAACTGCCAAACAGATCTTGAGGTTCCTGTCATGAAGCCTTCATAATTTCAAATAAGATACAGAAGAAACTATGTAAGCAGACACCTGAAAGAATAAACTCTCTCTCCTCTCTTCCTTTGCTTCCCCTGTCCCCAAGCCTCCCAGTTTTGAAAAGGCTCCTAAATTAGGTGACATAGTAAAATCATTTGGGTATATTTTGGGGCAGCCTTAAAATAGTCAGCCTAATAAGGATGACTTTGTACTACTTTCTCTGTGTGTGCTCATTTATGCTAATAGGCAGAAGCTCTCCTGAAAGGGGCGGGAGGAAAGGCATTTCTGGTACTTCTGGTTTCTGTGCTTGAAACTCAGCATCTCTTTGCCTGTCAGTCCTTGTCTCTCAGGCTTTGGCAATAAGCCCCTAGTTAGCCCAGACAAATAATTTGACCTTCTCTTTCCATCCACCTTCATCACCCAGGAAGTGATTGGTCAATTGTTATCATGTTACGCTGATTCAAGTGCAAACTGAGTTGATATAAAAGGGTGGAACACTGAGTCAAGCCAGCAGTGTATGACACTGTAATTATGTGTTTTAACATATGTCTGGTCTCTAGCTGTCAGCACTTGGGTCTCCCCTTTATTACTCACAGTTTGCTAGGTCCCAGTATTCACCACTCTCAAGTTCCTGCACCCAGAGTTAGGGTATGTCACTACTGCAGCAGAGGTGAGGCACATGAACTGCCTCAGCTGCTATTTTCCTGCCTGGGTAGTTTACCTGCCATACTGGGGTGGTGTCCAGAAATGGATGAATCGTCACGTGGCATGGCCATCTCCCCAGGCTGTGCTGTTTCTGGTATCTGGCACAAATTGCTTGGACCAGGACCATCTCCCTGCCCTTTTCTATTCACAGCCGGCTTGTGGCATGGAGGGATGTTTCAGACCTGGTGAACTGCATGTCTTGCATATGTGTTCAGGGTACTGATCCTTTCAGGAAAAAGTGGGAAAGACATGGGAAGAGATGTACTGGCCCTTGCTCCCCTGTATTGTGGAAGCTGTGATCAGCTATGCAAATTTGTGAACTTTGGTCTGCCAGATAAGTTTTGTCTTTAAAAGCAGAGTCTTAAACAAGAGTCCTCAGCTTGTGCCACGTATGCACTGACTTAAATAGAAAAAAAACTGGTGGGTTATGTCAGAACTGCTGATGGTTTCCTCTGTATCTGAGTCAGATTTGCACCTTGCAAAAGGGTGTGTGCGTGCATATGTGTGGGTAGGGACAGGGCAAGGGGTGCTTTCCCGAGGTGAAGTGCAGGAGTCAGCTGCCTTCTGTGCTCCTTATCCTAAAGGGAGCATGTAGTTTGGGGTAGGTTTGTGCCCACTCCTGGCAGCCAATGCCCCTCTTTCTGGGAGGGAGTGGGTACGCTGCAGAGCTGCTAGAAACAACCCCTCTTGTAAAAGGCCCTACTCATGTTTTCCCCTTGTTCCTTCCCCAAGCCTATGCAGAGATGAAGATCACTCCCTCAGGTTATCTGCAATGAGTCTGTGTTTGATAGGGGTGAGAGGGGAAAAAAAGAGTTTGAACTACGTAGCTGGAAGGTAGACTGTAGGCAAACGTTTAACTAGTGTTTACAATGTGTGCTCTTGAGAAAATTGATTCTGTGTGTGATTGTAATGGCATGTAAACCCAAGCTGCCTTCCAGCATGCTTTTTTTTATTCTCTTTTTTGTTTTCTTAGAAAGGCAAAATACAGTTTGCATCCATAGTTCTTAAATAAAATCAAACTGAGTACTCTGTTCTTCAGATTTGAAGTTACACTGGTAATCTATGCTAATACATTGTTTAGCAAGACACAAGGCTAAAAGTCCAAAATTAAAGTGTTTATCTTCAAATCATACTTGGGGAAAACTAATTAACCACTTTTAAAAGTATGAAAATATATTAAATCCATGTGCGGATGCTATTCTTTTTTTCCCAGAAAGAAAACATTATACGCTCAAATTAATTTTAATTCCTTTAGTAATCAAGTTAGAATGAGGTTATGGATAATTTTATCAAAATTTACATTATTAATTTACAAATGTTTAAGTGTGTACAGAGAAGTTTGGAATTGCTTAGTTGTTTATTCATATCATTCTCATGTCAACAAGTCTTGAGACTTAAGTTTTTGTCTTATTCTTAAGAGTAAATGCTGTTGATGAAAAGGTAGATTAATAATGGAAATTATTGAAAGTAACAATGAAGATCAAAGGAAAAAAACATCATGTGCTAGTACAAACAGTGTCATCAGTAAGTTTGATAAAGGCATTTGATTTTTCTGGCACCAGGTGAGAGCAACTCTGGAAAAAGTAAGAAAGAAAATGTATGGTGAATATGATGAAATGAAACGAAAAATACAGCAGCTTACGAATGAACTGAAAGTAAGTATATATTCATTTGTATGCAAAGTATACAAGAATAATTGCCCCAGTGTTATCTAGAAACTTTTTTTTTCCTTCAGCAGACCAGAAATTCAAACCACTCCAGTTCATTGTTCTATGTGACATCTATACTTTTTTTTATTTACCAGGAAGGTGGTGTGGAACAGAGATGCTTTTGCATATGGAATTACAAATTCTGCTTCTTGGAAATAGAAGAATGATCTTGATAGCATTGTCTGTATGTGTTGGTAATTAGCAGGGATGTTTGTATCAGTAAGCTGCCAGGTGAATTGAATAAATACCTTAGGTAATTAGGAGCAATGTGCAACTTAGTTGGTGTCATCTCAACAGACTTTGCTCTGTTTTACTGACTGTATTGTTTAAACACTATAGGAAAAGAAGTAGCAATATTATTTAATATTAAAGTGCATTACAGTTCTAAAAAGACTTGTTATCTTTTGGTTCTTAATTGAACCTTTCAATGGTTATTCAATGACCTTTCTTTCTTTTGACATGCTGCTTTAGCAATAAAAGCTGCTGCAGTCTGTAGAAGTATCCTTCACATTAACCTGCTGAGTCGTCTGGTCCAAAAAAATCTCCCTGAAAACTTGCTGTGGATTTTATATTCAACATTGATTCTCACAGCCCTGGTTCAGATGAAGCTATGGCAATTAAATGTATTCTGACTTAAAGTGACTGGGACCATGACTTGTGCCCTTCTGCCATCCTCATTCGGAGACTGTCAGTTCTCTGCATGCTGTATTATGCGTAAAGATCAGAACTTGCTGTTAAACTGGTACTTTTATTCTGTGGCAACATGTCTAAAAAAAAAATAGAAATCAGTCTGACTTGAGAGGAGGAGGGAGAGAAAACTGCCTTTCTGTAAACTGTGTTAAATAGTCTTAATGAATTCAAGAAAGTGAGTCCCCCACCCACTATGCATGTAGGCAAATGCTGACTCAGATGCAGTTTTGTCGTCTTTGCTGCTGATCCTTACTGAATAGCAGTGGTGATATTCTGTACTTCCAGGTCTTCTGTCAGACCAGTAGAAATCCTGCATGAGTTTGAACATCGCTCTTTGTTAAGGGTTTCTGACTAGCTCTGACAAAATCTCTAGTTCTGAAGCAAATTAGCAGTTTATGAAGCACTTCTGACAAAAATGGCACATTATGAAACATCCTCCTCACTCTTTTAATACTTTAGAGTCCCTGAAAGAAAATATAAGGGCGGTTCTATCTAATAATACATGCTTTTTGTTTGTTTGTTTGGGTTTTGGGTTTGGTTTTACATGATTGCCATTTTTCATGTTATTTGGGGATCCTTTATATACTCTTTGCTTCAGCTTTGAATCACTATGCTTTTCTCCCATCAATTTCCAGGACTACTTTTTGTTTATGAAGCTTGTTTGAAGTTTGTACTTCCAATATCCTGCCTTGAGCAGTGTGCTTCTTCACACAAGTTCTTATCTTGTAACTTACTTAATCCATCTAAGGCATTTCTGAGTTTGTTTGTTTGTTTTTAACATAAGCACATGCTTACATAGGGTTAACAGTAACTACTTGGCTTCTGCTCCCTATGCTGACCTAATCTGTGTATGACTTGGTTACTAAACACTAATTGTTCTCCCTATCAGTCCCTAGCATTCCTACGTTTTTATCAAGAAAGAAATCTGGTCCATCTAAGAATGGGAGTTGGGCTGGCCTCCATTAGTAACTCTTTTTAAAATCTCCTTATTATTGGATGGTTCATAATATTTTACACTGTTTGGTCTCTTCTTAAATGATGACATTTTGTGCCTTCCCCCCTCACCCCCCCACCCTTCCAGTTTTTAAGCATGTGTGTGTACATAACAGAAGATGACAAATTTTCTCACAACAAAGCGCTCTGCTGACTTCTTCTACCTGCTTTGTATTGTTTCATCCCTAAGTCTTCTTAATGTTGCTTCTTTATGTACCTGATTAGTCAGTTCCTTCTTAATTAAGGCTATTCTACAGTTCACCCGAACCTTTCTAATTTCCTCATTTCTTGCATTCTTTTGCTTTTTACTCTGTGACTTTTTACAGTCTGCCCGTTCTGTGTATATAAACTTTCTGAACAGACATCTGCCAAGTGTCCTCATGTCTTTTCAAAAAGAACAGCTCTTACAGTGATTACAGACTAGCAATAAACATAGATACTTGTGCCTTGTTTCTGTTAGCATATTTGCATTATAAGTTTTGTTTGTTTGTTTGTTTCTGAGGAGTAAGAACATGGTTTGAGGTCTGTGTATTTTAAACATCCTACTACTGTGAAAACTAACCATGGGGTCTTTCTCTTCTGTAGGTCCCTTTGAAAGAATAGGTAAACTTGATCATTGTTCTATATAAAACTTTTTTTTTTTTCTTGCTCAGGTGACAAATGCTCATCAGGAATCCTTAGAGAATCATGTGCGAGTGCAGGCTGCAGCCTTAGATAGCTTTAGTGAAATGAACAGCTCCTTGACATCAGCATCAATAGACTTGCAGGTACATTTTAATAGCTGTTTCACAGCTGACAACTGCCTTTTCTGACATGGATTTAAAAATAATCATAAAACATGGATGGCAAATATAGATTCTAACACTAAACAAGCCCTTAAAGTACTGTCTTGGATATCTAAGGCAGCTAATTTAGGAAACTAAGGAAAAAAACTCCAAAACCCGTGGTTTTTTTAAAAACCTGTTAAAAATAGTGTACAATAAAGAAATACTGATCTGCAGCAGACTAATGCCACTAGTCATGTCTTCACGAAATATCTAAGGTGCAAATGTGATTTATTCTGTGTTGTGCAAAACGGTACATCTGCTGACTTATTCCTACCTTCAGTGCTTAACAGAAATGGAAGTGGCATGTTTGGATGCTAAGCACTTGTGAGACTTTACATACCTGTGAAATTTACGGGGAATGAGAAGATGGGAATGAATTTTCTGTTTTAAAGACTTCCAAATCCCCACATATTTGAGCTGGACAACTTAATGTTCCTGCTTTCTTGTATGTCACATTTTTTCTCAGTCTAGTGCATTTAATATGTGTAGCATATCCTTTGGAGACAAGAAAGGAAGATTGTTGGAATAGTATTCATGCTGAAATGTATCCATGTTCCTTTCTTTTTTTTTATTTTTTTTATAGTGTTCCAGGACTTGATTTCACTGAGCATGGTCCTCATGGAAATACCTTCTAGCAAACTAAAGACAACAAAAGTCATAATTCTAAAAGTTAAAACTTTCAAAACAGTTCACACTGCATTGACACACCAGGAAACTCTTAAATGTTCTGTCTGTTCCATAATCTCTTGACTATATTAGTTCACCAAATTATTTTTGATTTTTAATATGTGGCTTGCTTCTTTCTTCTAGAAAACTCTAGTGGATGTTACATTGGAGAACACTGATATAAGGGAACAAATAAGGAATTTAAAACATACACATGAGCAATCTATGGAAAAGCTGAGAGAGAAGCAAAAGCAACTGGAAACAGCACAAATTGAAAATCAGTTACTGAAATTAAAGGTGCGGTATATAAATTCTCCTAAAAATATTGCCCTGTAAGGGCATTACGAGTATGTTAAATTAATTCCTTGGCCTTATTTGTAAAGGGTTCTTTGTGCCTTCATCATTCCCTAGAGCTGACATACTCCTGTGAATCAATACAGTTTTCATAACAAAGAATCTCAACTGGCTGTAGTTAGTCTTTCCGTAATGTGGGATTACCATTCAGAGATGTTGGCAGGTGAATAATTCAAACCATTAAATGGTTATTAGTGTCCATTGCTGTAAGTAAAGGAATATTCTAACTCTACGCAGTGGTACAAGAATTTCTTGATGTTGAATTTGTTTATTTGATATTGCACAATTTTAATAGGTAATCTGTTAATCTGAGCATATGGTCAGCAGATATGTGCTTGTAACAGCAAGTGTCTTTGAAAGAGAATTAAGCTATTTCTTTCAGAGAAATGCAAGGGAATAAAGTGCAAACTGAAAGGTTTTATATGGCAGAAAGCTTTTTCCTCTTACCTGCCAAATGTATTCTTTTAATCTCAAAAAAAACCCCACCAACACAACAAAAGAACCAAAAAGGTTCTTTTGAAAATCTTTGTCTCTCTTAAAATTGCTCAAAATGGACTAATTTGGATATAGTACTGTATCAGAATTTGTCACTATGAAATTAAGATGACTGATGGTTTATTCATGTTTAATTTTGTCAGAGTAGATGTTTCATTTTGGCTCTCTAGAGACTTGCATTCATAGAATCATTTTGGTTGGAAAAGACCTTTAAGATCATAAAGTCCAACCATTAATCTAGCACTGCCAAGTCCACCACTAAACCATGTCCCGAAGTGCCACATCTATACGTCTTTTAAATACCTCCAGGGATGGTGGTTCAACCACTTCCCTGGGCAGCCTGTTCCAATGCCTGACAACCTTTTGGTGAAGAAATTTTTCCTAATATCCAAGCTAAACCTCCCCGGTGCAATTTGAGGCCAGTTCCTCCTGTCCTGTCTCTCGTTACTTGGGAGAGGACACCAACACCCACCAGGCTACAACCTCCTTTCAGGTAGTTTTAGGGAGCAATAAGGTCTCCCCTCAGCCTCCTTTTTTCCAGACTAAACAACCCCAGTTCCCTCAGCTGCTCCTCACAAGACTTGTGCTCTGGATCCTTCACCAGCTTCATTGTTTTCTTTGGGCACGCATCATGCTTAATGATGAATGGTCAAAACAGAAAACATTAACATAAGAGTATTTACTTACAGTTCATATTCTAGTTTCCTCTGATAGTGAAGCTTTAAGCTATAAAAAGTATAATGCTATAAAAGTAGCTGTATTTTGTACCTGCTATTTTCAGCAGGAAATAAAAAGAGGGAAAAATCAATTAAAAGAAGAAAGCAAAGCTGATGCAATTAAGATTTCAAAACAGAAATTTGGACTTTACTATAATATTAAGGACATGCACCAACAAGTCAGGGAAAGGTATGCCTGCTTCTAAGAGCAGAGAACTGCAGGTTAAGTTCCAGTTCAACTGAATGTTTAAGGATTTATGTTCAAGCATGTCAAGGTCTGCAGAATATGTGCCCTGCCTTAATGAGGAAAAAGTTTAAGTTTTGCCCTCAAAGTTGCGGTTTTATTACAAAGTTAGGATATAAAATACCTCATTGCTGTCTTTGAAAGTTAAACATAAAATTGTGTATCAAAGATGCCGAAACTTAATTCCAGGGGTGAACGTAAGAGAATGGTGTGGAATCTGGGAGGCTAGCAGTTCAAAAGCAGTAACTACCGTATGCCATAATTATTTTCTGGGTAGGAGAACACATCTGTGTAGCTTATTAAGTACGTTTGGCTTATTCATACAATGATAAGACTGTCTTCAACCTAATTTATTGTTAAAAGCACTGATGTGTCTACCTTTTCATGCTTGTTTTCACTCTCCTCACTGCTCAAGCTATAAGCAGAGGAGTGATGGAGAGACAGTGCCAGAGATCATATTCTAGTTCACTGTATCTTAAGGACTTTGGGTTTTGATTGTTGGCTTTTTTGAATGATATGATTCTTTCAAGCTTCTTGAAATGTGGAAGGTTTCATGTTGTACTGAAACTTAATTTAACTCCTTTCATAAAGTGCAGATGGCTACCCCTGCCTCAGTGTTGGTCTAGGTGAGATGTGGAAGGGGGCAGCTGCAGTACAGGTGGAGTCCTTCAGAGCTCAGTCCCTTTTCAAAGGATGAAATACACTGTTGTTATCCTATAGGGTGGTAAAACAGCTTGTTCCCACCATGCAGGATAAACACAGGGCTTTATAAATCTTTCAGTCCTTGAAATGAAAAAAAAAACAAAACCAACCCACAACAAACCCAAGCCCCAAACCCTTAATCATCAGAGCCAGGTGTTTTGTAGCTGTGTAAACTGTAGTGACCAGCAGGGAACACTTTATTCTTCTCCCAGATGACTGTATATTTTTCCTCTTCCTGACATTTTTGTAGCACTCACAGCATTTCACTATAACCTTGTCTGATTTATAGCATCTCTAGTAAGAGAACCAAGTCCCTGACAGGCTATTTTACCTTGCTTTTATTGCAGTTTACAGAGTGGATGGGTTTAAACTGTGAATAGCCTATCTAGTGTTTAATCGCTGAGGGTGTGGTTCAGTCAGTTTTCTGAGCCAACATAAGGGGGAAATCCTGTCTCTGAATTACCATTCCTGCCCTCTTTCCTGTAGCAGCAGTGAAGTTTCTGGTCCTGTGGTTAAAAGTTAACCCTTCTACACTCCTGAGTATATGAATTTTAAGTCTGATTGTTCCTTGATCATCTGTGCTCCATGGTCACCCCAGTTCTTGTGCCTACACAAAGAGCATTGTGTGAAAGAGCAAGAGAGGGGAGGGAGGATACAGCTGTGTCTTCTAGTTAACAGCACATACTTAGGTCCATCTTGAAGTAATTATTGCTTTGAGTGTTCACCATCATTTAGGAACAGGATGTGAGTCTAGACCATCTCTAATCTATGCTTCTGTAAAATGGGGGGAGACTGTCATTTTTCAATGGGGAAACAATCCAAGTGACTTGGAGGCTGTTATGGAAGGGCTCAGTGAAGAGGCATAGCCTGGTCTAGGGTAAGCAATGACTAGTTAAATTCAGACAACATGAAATTTGATGAAATGCTAACTTCTACAAATTCAAATGACTTGTATACTGGCAGAGTGTGTAAATGGTCTTAATGAAAATCTACTTCAGCAGCTCCTTTATAAGAAGGTGGAGCTGAAGTTCCAAGTGTTATTCTGTCATCGTGTGAACTCTGTTTCTCCTGCTGCCAGCAGTGCTGTATTGACTGATGGGTCAACTGTGACTTTCATCCTTTCCCCTCTCATAGGTGGAATCATCGCAGGAGGCCAATGCTGAAGTCATGAGAGAGATGACAAGGAAACTGTATAGTCAGTATGAGGAAAAAATGCGAGAAGAGGAGCAGAAACATAAAGCTGAGAAAGAAATCCTTCTAGTACGTATAGCCAGTCTCTAAGAGTGGTGCTTCGCTTGGGTTATCGTATCTTGATCACTTAATACTCCAGAGTTGACATGTTCTTTCATTGCTGTCTCTGTGACTAGTCATGCCACAGTTCGTAAGTTTTCCAAGATTTTAGGGTTGTAGGGCTGAGAAAATAATGTGGTCAAACACCGTAACAGTAATGATAATGTAGAGTTCAAAATCTGAAACGAAGTAAATAGGGGTTTTTAATTTCTGATCCCCTAAAAAAAAAAAGGAAAATAATAATGTTCAATTTTAGTGATGGTTTAAGAAGGGGAGGGGAAACAACTTCAGTGGATGCTACTGGACCAAGAACTCTTCCCGCCTCCTGGTTTCCCTCCACTTCCAAGTAAGACTTTTCGATGAGCAGTTTGTCATTGTATTTTTCTAACTGATAAACTGAAAATGACTGAGATTGAAGTTATATTCGCCAATCTCTATTAATAATGTTTTATATGTAAAGAAAGTACAAAGATGAACATGGCAGGCAAACTTTTTGGTGTTTAAAATGCTGTTTCCTGCAACAACATATTTTTCTTGTGCTGTTACTTCACAGCGTCCTAAGAAGGGAAAACAAATATCTAAGAAATGGGTAAAAATTTTTCTCCAGTTTTCATAAAGGTGTGTTACAAATACCGATGCATTTCAAAGTGCCCCAAATCTTTTGTGCTATACAATTCACATTGAGGGTCACAACTCTTTCAGATTTCTCGGCAGAGCTTTGAACTCTGGCCTGGCTCTGTGGCCAATAAAAAAAAATAAAAAAAATCCTTCATTAATATACTGTATGTTCATGTGCCTGTAAATGTTCTTCTTTGAAGGAGGAAACAAACCGGCTTCTGAAGGCTATTGAAGAGGCAAATAAGAAGATGCAGATTACAGAAACAAGCATACAGGAAAAAGACAAGAGAATTGGTGAGCTGGACCGGTTGATTGAACGCATGGAAGAGGTAGGAGAGTTAGTTGATTGCCACCTTGTAAAAGAAATGCAGAAGTGCATGGAGGAAACTTGATGATTTTTTTTCTTCTGTTTTTTTGTGTGCCTGGTGCTCAGTACCCTGCTCAAACATCACTGTTTGCATCTTACTTAGTTATTGTATCCATATAAGTAAATTAATGGACCTGGACTACAGTAGAGACTCTGTGTTTAAGTGGTTCTTCTATCTTTTTAGTGGTCTTTACAGTCAGGCCTGCCTAAAGGTGTCAAATTTTATATAGTAAATAAACTATTATTTTAAAGAAAGGTTTTAAAAAGACCATTCAGTCTTCCTTCAGTGTGCAAGGTCTCCTAAGCCTAATGAAGTAGTGTCTTGTTTAACCCCAGATGGCAACTAAGCACCAGACAGCTGCTCACTCTCTCCCTCTCACTGGGGTGAGGGAGAGAATCAGAAGAGTAAAAGTGAGAAAACCGTGGGTTGAGATAAAGACAGTTTAACAGGTAAACCAAAGGCCACATGTCCAAGCATAGCAAGACAAGGAATTCATTTACCACTTCCCATCGGCAGGCAGGTCTTCAGCCATCTCCAGGAAAACAGGGTTCCATCATGCATAACAGTTACTTGGGAAGACAAACATCATCACTCCAAACATCTCCCCTCTTCCTTCTTTCTCCAGCTTTATACGCTGAACATGATGTCATATGGTATGGAATATCCCTTTGGTCAGTTGGGGTCAGCTGTCCTGGCTGTGTCCCCTCCCAACTCCTTGTGCACCCCCCACCAACTTGGTGGTGGAGTGGTGTGAGAAGCAGAAAAGGCCATGACTCTGTGTAAGCCCTGCTCAGCAGTAACAAAAGCATTCCTGTGTTAGTAACACTGGTTTTGGCACAAATCCAAAACACAGCCCCATACTAGCTATTATGAAGAAAATTAACTCTATCCCAGCCAAAACCATCACATTTTGCACCCCTTATCCCATACCATTTACATCATGCTCAGTATATAACTTGGGGAAGGCTGGCTGGGAGAATGACTGCGGCTCAGGAGCTAGCAGGGGTGAGCAATTGTTCTGGACATCACTTGTTTTGTATGTTCTGTTGCTGTTGTTGCTGTAATTATCTTCCTTTTCTGTCCTATTAAACTGTCTATCTCAATCCATGAGTGTTACCTTCCCCCCCCGCCCTGATTCTCCTGCATCCTGCTATGGGGCGGTATGGGGAGTGAGCGAACAACTGTGTGGTTGTTTTAGCTGCCTGCCAGGTTAAACCACAAGTAGTAATTATAAATGATCCAAAGTCTCTTAGAAATGCTGTTGGTAGGTCCACTAAAATATGCTTTAGTGAGGAATGGACCTTACTGTTTAGCTATTTATAGTCCTGATTGGAATTCCATCTCCAAATTTTTCTACATGTGGATGAAATGCTAAACTGAAAGCTTCAGACTAAAATGTTTTGAGCTTTTTTTGTGGGTATGTAGCAGCCACTTAATCTTTCTTCCAGATATCTATCTTATTTAGATTATAGCTCAGAATATTTTGAGGAGAGAAGAAAAAAAATCATTTTCACCATCTTTTAATCAAAAACTTAGGTTCTTCCTTTCCTGCTAGCATTAAAAAAAACTCCTAATTATTTCTCTCTCTGGCTAAATGTTCCCTACCAAACTGTAATTGAGAGCAGGTTTTTGACAATTTACTTTTAAAGCTCTGAAAGCAGAAATGCTTTAAGACATTTACCTCTTGTAACACTGGCAGCACTACTGTCAAACTGGTTGTAGCAGGTTTTGCATTGCTTCTTTTTATTTCCTGTTTTTCCTTCTCTTTTATGGACTTCGTTCCAGGGCAAAACCCAGGCTAGTAGTCAGGCAGTTACTATTTTAATGTATTGTTAAGCCTCAGAGTATCACAGTACCTCTCCTTGCATTGTATGCTGCATCTGAATCTGAATTTGTTGAACGTTTTTGGATATCTGAAAAAGCTTTATATCTTCTGTCTCAAACAGTTACAGTGAAATTTCCTCTGTTTTCTGGTATCATTCACCTCACTGAGAATGAGTGTTACTGTTTAGTCCTTAGACTGAATAGTGTCACTCTAAACAGTATAAAAGCAGCCCTTCCAAAAGACTCCAATGCTCTTGGATGTACTTTGGCGTTTCATTTCATTCAATAGCAGACTTCTCATTATCGTCAAAGATCTGTGCTTTGCTATCTAAAATACAGAAGCAGAGAGCATTCTAGTAAGTGGAGGGAATATGATCTTTTGTTCTTACAAGTGAAGTCTGTTTTCACCAAATTCAGTTTAGTGTAGTGAATATTCGTAACTGAGAAATAGATTTTTATAAGCCAGTCTCATTGGCTTGACTGGTTAGTGTAATGTGCATTTGTACTGAGCCCCTTCTGTCTAATGCTTGCAAATCTACTGGTAGAATTAGTGATTACACTGAGAAATCAGTAATCTTAATATGCTCCTTTAGTAGTTCCATTAATTTCATCTGGGCTTCAGTCTGCAAGTTGTAAGTAGTATGCAGTGAAAAAAGGATTGCAATATAGCTCTTAAGTACAGATGGTTTTCTTCATGTTTGTTATTTAATTTGCTCTTATCTGGCGGATACTTGCAGATTAAAACTGAATGCCTCTCTTACATTCCCATTGAAGTGGCAAGCAGACTCCTCTGTTAATTTGTGTTGACTCAGTCCCCAAGTCCTCATAGATTTTTCACAAGTGCTGTGCTGATGAGCACCTAAAAAATAAGCAGTAATATTTTGGCAAAGAAAACAAAGCAATACCTTTTATCTCAGCCTTGGATTGAGAAATCTCTGTGGAGGGATAACTTGGCAAATTTGACATTTATGTAGTTAAAGATTATGATGACTCATCTTTTTATTCAAAAAATGCAGTTTCAAGTACAACTGTACATCTTCAAATAGGAAACTGAAAACTCTTATTTCCATGCATCGCTGGGAATTTGATTTTATTATTATGCATTCTGTGCTCCTTGGCTTAGCAAATGCGTGAATTTTGTTTAATTGGTTTCTATTTTAATTTCACAAATGATCTTCTGAATTGCAATGAATTATGCTTTCCCAATTGCTTTTACATTTTGACATGTGGAGAGCTGAAGGGTAATATTTCTTGTTTAGGAACGTCACCAGCTGCAAAAACAACTCGAATTAAATGAAATACAGATATCTGGAGCAAAATCTGAAAACAACTCTGACGGTGAAAGGTAAGATATGTCTTGTCTGTGGAATTTCTAGTATTGCTAGGAAACTTTAAGGAATCTTTCTTAAAGTTGTTTGCAAACATGCAGAGTACACTTTAAATGGAACAAGTTGTGATGTATTTGTGGATTGCATTTCTTAAATCTGCATTCCCAAATTCGGCACAGTATGATACTGACTATGAATACTTGTATATCTTTTTAGAGTGCTGAACAGTTTTAAAAGAAAAGACATTCTGTATCAAGCTGTAGGATATCCCTTTTAAAAGGATGAACTCTTGAGGAGAGCAAGAGTTTTGCGTACAACTGCCAGAGGTGTCCTCTTTTGTATGAAAGAGGGAAAGCGGGGAACATATTTGAGGCTCAGAGGGGCAGATCTACACATGCGGTGCATGTTAACATATGCACATGACCAAAATGAAGGTGTGGAAGAAATCTGTCCTGTAGTGTCACAGTGCAGAAATAAGCTGTGAATTTATTTGGGGAAGCAAGGGTGATGTTATTGGCAGTGAGACCTCTGAACGGTGGTTCTCGAAAGCATGAGACTTAGAAGAAAGATCTAGTGGTGCAGTGGCACGTGGATGTGCTGTTTCTGCCCACAGATAGCATGGGCAGCATAACCTCCATTACTACTTCTTTGAGACAGAGGACTATGTCCAGGCAAAAGAAAGCTTCAAGCAAAGCCTCAAGAGAAACCTGTCCAGCACTGAAATAGCATAACTGTCATTGGAGTCCAAATTGCATCTACCACTCAAAGGCTTATATGACACTATTTGGGTGGGTAAAGATGAATTATAAGCACAAATGGAATAATTGTACTTGATTACTACTTATATTTCTGTGACACCCAGAAATTCAGTTTTAAGGCTTTGGCATCTTGCTGTTCGGTAGGAAGCATAAACAAAAAAGGAGGTCCCTACCAAGAGCATCTCACTGCTTAGTTGTGTTGATCTGTGACCAGCTTATCTGGTTTCAGTATAATACTGGCTTTTCACAGCAGCCTGTTAAAATAATAATTTAAAGTGAACACGTCACATGAAACACAGAATATGGAGATGAAAGGATAGTTGCTTTCTTCCTTTACCTCTGGATAACAGATACTCTTTTCACTTCAGTAAATCCTGCCCTGTCCAGCCAGCATGACAAGTTATGCTGCAGTAAAAAGGGTAAAGGCAGTGTTCAGACAGGAATGCAATGCAAGCAAGCATGCGGTTGAAATCTATGCAATGCAATGGCAATGAACCTGTCTTCAGATGCTGAAGTCTGCTCTTAAGTTCTCTTTACCTATCTGTACAGGACTAGACACTTGAGCACCAGAGGAAGGACCTCTCTTCTGTTGTCCCATTGCTGTCAGTGCCTAAAATTCTCAATCTTTCAATGAAAGACCAAATATGTGTTACAATTGCAATCAAAATGTAAATTGTGGTTTTGTGAGACCTTAATATGCAGGATTGAAAAACCTGCATGAGTGCCTTAATTTTTTGAGTCATAAAGTGCTGCAGTTACAGTTCTGTAGAGTACTTCACTGTTAACAGAGACTCTGGGGGGAAACGGCATACAATTCAGTCAGTCATTGGAATCATGTCATACAGTTTGTCATCTGCTGGTTTGCCTTAGAATGGTTGTTCTATTTGCAACTTCAACAGTTTTTTCTGCTGTGCACAGACCAGGATGAAAAAAGCCCTTTTGTTTCTGATTACCCTCCTCCACTTCTCAAATTCTGTCCAGTCCTGAACCTAGGAGTACAGACATTTATTTGTATGCAAGTGATTGCTTTCTTTGGAGACTTTCAAGAATTGTACATTCAGATAAAAAATGGAGGCTCCCAAGGCCAACATGCCAAAAACTTAAAAAAGCTTCCCTCCTGTTTCTTTGCATGTTCTAAAACTACTTTTCTGGCAAGCTGTCAAACCAACTTGTGGCAGGAGTTCTGAAGGTGTTCAATTTTTGTGTTAAACAGATTTGAAGAAATGTAGAATCTATCTAGAGTCATACATAGAAACTTAAAACATGTACAGCAAATTCTGCTGACTGTTGATGAGTTAATACTACTTCAGGTAGCATTCTGCTACTGTTGGCCACTATGTCAAATCCTTGACTCAAGGCTTCCCTGTAGCTGGAGATGCCAGCAGATGTGCTTCCCCACTTTTATTTAGTGTATATTTTCAGAATGTTTGCAGGCAGGATAAATATGTCTTTCTGATCATAAAGATCTAGTTGTCTAAATGCCTCTCACTTCAGGGAAAAAGACACATCTTAAGGAGACGATTTTTGTCACATTGTTTGTTAGCACTTCAGTCTCTGAACAAGCACATCAGTATGCAAGACAAAGGTGAGTTAACTTGGGTAGAGACAGCCACTTTGACTAAAAGACTAGCATTAAAATGTACTTTAGACAAATTGACATCTGTCAGTGGAATTTGACTTGCCTCCCTCTTGACCTAGTCTTCCTGATTTATGGTAGGATTGTAAGGGTTGTTCTTGTTTTGCTTATACTGCATGGCTCCCCACTTACATGCTTAATTCTTCCATGTTCTGCTAGGTCACAGCATTTGGAGGAGGTAGCAGCTAGCCTAAGAGAGCGCATCAAACATCTGGATGATATGGTCCACTGCCAACAGAAGAAAGTCAAGCACATGGTTGAAGAGGTGAGATCTAGTAAAACCATTCTGAGTCTTTTGGGACTTTTCTTTTAGTTACACAATCCAAAGCGAGCTCTGTTCTGAGTGCAGTTTCCATATGCCACCTTCGTTACAAACACAGTGGAAGATGAGTTCAGCATCTGGAGGTAGTGAAGCAGAAAGACTAGGTGAAAGCAATTTAATCCAGTGGCTGCGGGTTATTTACTGTGATATTTGGGCTGACGCTAATTCTGGAACTCTTCATGGTAGTCCAGGAAACGCAGGATACAACTTGTAACTTACTTGAAGCATTCAGAGGATAACTGCAGAAATAATGCAAACTAGTTATTAAGGATCCACTTCCTCTACAGTGTGTGTGCAGTTCCTGACAGAAATAGAGGGGCAAACACAGTTTTTCACCACTCATCTTTTTTACCCTGGTCTTGTGACGTCATCTTAGCTGATAGAATTTCCTGTAAAATTTTAAGTGTCTTCCTGCTGGAAAGCTGCTTTGAGTTATAGGCTACCTACATACCAAGAAACTGTTTAGCAGTCAGAAGGCTGTGACTGCAAACATTTCTGTTCCTCCAAGCAGACAAAGTAAGGACATGGGAAATAAGGAAATTAATTTTAAATTGGAGCTTTACAAAGCAGATTGACAGTACTGTTATACTGAACCTTGCTACTGCACAGAGGAGAAGCATTCATGAAGTATCTTTTATTTGTATTTGGACATCACACATTCATAAAAATCAAATGTTTGGAAACCATTCTAACTGAAGGCATTCTTTCAGCATTCACAATGTGCTGTTATAGGATTTCTGATTACACATGTTTTTCCATTTTTATCAAGATACAATTTATATATACACATATAACCCCTCCATATTTTTATATATATATACTTACCTATATCTGTTTTCATAGAATGGTTAGGGTTGGAAGGGACCTTAAAGATCCTCTAGTTCCACCCCCTTCCGCCATGGGCAGCGACACCCTACACTAGACCAGGTTGCCTCAAGCCCCATCCAGCCTGGCCTTGAACACTGCCAGGGATCCAGGGGCATCCACAGCTTCTCTGGGCAACCTGTGCCAGGGCCTCACCAGCCTCACAAGGAAGAATTTCTTCCTAATATCTAATCTGAATCTCCCCTCTTTTAGTTTAAACCCATTACCCCTTGTCCTATCACTCCCTTCCTTTTCTAAGGTTCTGATGAAGTCCTGCTTTATGATCAGATGTGTGATACTAAGTGTCTTACACAGAGGGATACAAAAATATCTACCTCTTTGCATTAAAGTTCTTCTGTGATATCATTGGTATAGAATACTGGTATAAAGTCTTGAGGTTTGGTTTCTAGTTCAGCTTGCCATTTTCACTATTTTCAAGAATCATAGCAGGTGATATAAAACTGAGCTAACAATCTTTATACCATGGTATTCTAACAAGGAATACTTCTCCCATTTAATAATCCAATCCATGTAATTAATTTATTATGGGAACAATTGTTTAACCTATTTTGTATCTCTGTAAACCAACCATTATATTAGGAGTTTTTTGTTCTAACCACAAGTTCTAAAGGACTTGTCACTTTGTGATACATGTGCAACCCAGGTGGTTCTAGTAATATATGAGGACAGTGGCCTAAACTTTGTCCTTTATTAGTAAATATATTTCAAACTCCTTGATGTAACTTGACCTCTAGTGGGCTGCATTGGTTAACAAATACTTTCAGTCCCATGGGGTGTTTTGGCAAAAACACGTATAAAGCTTGAGCCAATGATTATTGTTTCATAAACTCACCCATTAAACCTATTATTTAGCTTGCTGATTCCTTGTAGTGTATTTGTGCTGGTGCCTTTATATACATAGGAAGCCCTTCTAGATCTTTTGGTTATCCTATTTAATACGTAAAATGTTAGATGACCAATTCACTACTTAGCTGTCAAATATATCTACTTCTAATTGATGTCTGACTACCTGCTTTTCAAAATCAGGTCCATCTCTGAATAAATCCTTGACTGCCATGTAGCCATTGGCAATATATGTTTGCTCTCTCCTTTAATGCTTGTGTGTTTTGGTGTTTCTTTTATAGAATCATAGAATGGTTTGGGTTGGAAGGGACCACAAGGCTTATCTAGTTCCAACACCCCCTGCCATGGGCAGGGACACCCTACACTAGACCAGATTGCCCAAAGCCCCGTCCAACCTGGCCTTGAACACTTCCAGGGGTGTGGCCTCCACAGCTTCTCTGGGCAACCTGTGCCAGGGCCTCACCACCCTCACAGTAAAGAATGTCTTCTGAGTTCAGTTTCTTATGAGAACTGCACATACACCTGTAGCTACGTCTGTATTTTCACTAGGGAGCTAAGTAAAGACTCCTGTAACAGAAGTTTGATCAGGTCAGATGGTACCAACTACACTAGGCACCTAATTTTATTTTTTTTTTTTTGTGTACTATCCATGGTTTGTGTTTGAACTGTGTTGGAGGAAATATCTACAATATAGTTGGTATGCACTATTGTAAACTGGACTCTTTAATTAAAGGCCTGAAAATAGCAGCTTTAATAGTACAGAGGAGAGTAGCTGTCCACCATGGGGAAAGATAAAAAGCACTGCAGATGTGACTGCCCTGAGCTAGCCACACGCGTGGTATTTTTCATTATTTTTGTGCTCTTCAATACATAAATATTAGAAAAGCATTTTTAGGCTCACTTTAAGCAAAGCTTACTAACTATGCAAGAGAATTGGAGAACAAAAATACTTCTTTAAAGGTAGGCTGTTGAAAAGGAATGCTATCTGAAGAGACTGTTCTGGAGTCAAGTTAAAAACTAGGAAGCAGCAACACTAAACATACTTTCTAGAGTAAATAGGGCAGATTTTGTAATTGCGCTATTATTTAAGTCCCAGAGAATGTATTGTTCAGGGTATATTTGAACACACATCCTGTCTACACTAAATGTAACTGAATGCAGAATGTAATGGCTAGGAATATCTAGTCTTGTGAAAACCTGCCATGTTACTCATTATTGCAATACTTTCATGGCTAGTATCTGTAAAATAACGTTCTGTCTTAGGGTTTATGAGGGTATTATAAGGATCAATATCTTGCATTTAAATAATGCAATTGGAAAGAA
Source organism: Psophia crepitans (assembly GCA_013399095.1). Classification (NCBI taxonomy): domain Eukaryota; kingdom Metazoa; phylum Chordata; class Aves; order Gruiformes; family Psophiidae; genus Psophia; species Psophia crepitans. The sequence goes on along the minus strand of VWZZ01003963.1, from coordinate 123,808 downwards.
AGAATGATCAAAGCAACCAGAAAGCCTGTTTTCTGAAACTTAGTTTCTCTGTTGCATGAAAAGAGACTGAGAACAAGCTAACCTGGGAAACTCAGAAGAGAAGTGGAAAGAAAGTAGTCAAAATTATCAGCAGTGCTTTTGTTAAGAAGTTGAACAAAGCTACTGTATGAACGAGGTTAGAATAATGGCTAAGCCTATAGTTGCTTGACTACAGGATGAGCTTTATTTTGTATTAATCTTGGACACAGATCTGAAGTATAAATGAGGAGTTTATTCTTTCAGTGTAAACCACAACGGGTTTATGCTGTTACCATCTCCCAATTTAGACAAAGTGCAGCTACAGAGATGAACATAATTTCAAAAGGGTGCTGAACAAACAAGATATGCTGCTTGAAACTCATATGGAGAACTGTCGAAATTGAACAAGTACTGAACTGAATCTGCTGGCTGAAAAAACACAAAATAAATTGCTCTTCAGGCCTTTTTAGGGACAGATGATGGACCGTTTGCAAGTAACAGATGCAGGGCATTCTATAATGAACAGCAAGCAGTCAGGAGGAAGTGAAAGAGAAGTTTTATAGTGGAGTTTTGTGATGCAGTAGACAGCTCTAACCCCTCCAGTGCTGTTTTGATGGCATTTAAAAGTGTGTTAGGAGGCTGTGGTCAGCCCTAATCTAGGCATGCATGCTGGCAGAGAAGCACCAAATGTAGGAGGCTATGAAGGAAAAAGAGTATTAAAGCCTTCCTTTTCACAGGACCATCCTGCTGGTACTGAATACAGTAAGTGCGTGACCCGCGGACAGTCACCGTTCAGTGTGGTTATACTCCTTCATGAAGAAATAATTTGCTTCTAATTTTTTTCTCTGAGAATAAATCCTTCCATCTCTGGCATTAATAGCACTTTTTTCAACCTGACCTAGTCAGACCAGTTGTAAATGAAATAGGAGCCTGGAAAATAACTTTCAGAAGAAAATAAATGGAAGAAATAAAATGCAAGTTTGCTGGAGTCAGTGACCTTCAATATCTCAGTGTGTTAGGTCCCACACACCCCCATTTTTCAGCCTTGTAGAGATTCCCTGCTGTGAGAGCCAAGATTGCAGCCCCTTAGAGCACCACCTGAGCAGAAAGTTACCCTGCATAGTCTTAAAGCGTCATATTCTCATTAGAGAGAGATTGCAAATTATTTTCTCATAGTATTTGTACCTAGAAGGCTTTCCAAGTAAGTGTGAGAAGAGACAGACGGCCAGAGTGGGTCACCCAGAGCTTAGTGGTGAAATCCATGAACACTAATAATGGTAGACTTAATTGACTGCTTTTTGTTTGGGGCGGGGGGGGGCTTTGTTTTTTTGTTGTGTGTGTGGTTTTGTTTAGGTTTTTTTAGCCCTTGCCTTTGTAGCCATCTTAAGTATGGCTAGGCAGAGAGAGACTTTCAAAGACAGTCCAGGAAAAAGCCAGTTCAATCAGAGGAAGAATTTGCAGAGAGACTCACAGCATGCAAGGTGGAAGCATGCAAACTTTAGGCCCTTCCACTAAGGAGTTTCCAATGTAGACGCGGAATTGGGCAGGCCAGTGCAGGCACAGAGGCACTATGGGAGGGCATGGGAAGCTGCTACCACATTGTTTCTTTCATGGCTGAAGTTGCTGCTGCTCTGTGAGAGGGGTGAAAGCTTGTCTTTTAAGCTATCTATTTGATATGGTCAGTTTATCCTATCTGTGCCAGTGTAGGAGATGGGAGAGAGTTTAGTGTAAAACAGAGCTAAAAGTCTTCAAATGAAATACAAAACATCAATTTTAAATCTGCAACAAAAGTATTTCCTGGCTTGATCTCAATTTTAGACCTGGAGAGATTTAAGAAAACTTTAGTTTTGAGATTTGTGCAATTGAAATGGATTGCCATTCCATGGCACAATAAGCATATTTTATATGTAATATTGTTTCATTGTTGAGAATCAGGAGAAGGAAGGAAATAAGCATTTACATTTTGTAAGCAAGGTGAGGCAGCTGTTTTGAAGGGGACTGAGAAGAGAAAAGGATATATGATTCCATGCCAAGAAATTATCTACAGAACTCAGATTTCACATGAAATTCCCCTAACTACTGAATTGAACTGTCTCTAGGTCATGGCCCATGAACTGTTCTCCACCTTTAGTCTCAGATTCGTTGGATAATAAATGGTGACCAAACACCAGGGACAAGCTGTATCCTGTTCTGTTGTGGAAGATACTTGCATGAAAAGACAAAGTGCTAATGAGCAAATGATATCCCACATACAGAAGATACTTTGTATTGCACAAATGAGGAATAAAGAAGACATTTTCCCACCAAAGACTTAACAACTGGCTGAAAACTTCTCTATCAAGATACTCCAACTCCAGATATATAGTAAACTGTCCCAGTTTTAATATGGAAGTACAGCTCCAATTTTAGGTCAAGTAAAAGAAGCCACACAGAAGCATAGAGAATGAGAAGATGGAATTACCAGCCACAGACAGATGCCAAATTTTTACTAACTAAAATCTGCATTGCATAGTACCTACAGTAAAAACAAAACAACAACAAATCAAATGTAGAAAGAGAAACCCTGCTTGGGAGCTTGGAGGAAGAAGATAAATGGCAGAACATAAATAACTCACCATCCCCCCAGTTCAAGTGTTTGGCATGCCTCAGTGGACTTGAGCAATGCAGTACATTGCTTATCTATTGGCAGAAGTAGAATCACTGCTGGTGTTTGGTGAGAGTGTTTACAGATGCATAGCATCAGCTCTTTCAGCTGGGAATTGCCTGGCCAAGTCATTAATTAGAAAACTTGTACATTACTTAGGTGGCTCTTAATAGGGTGGGTTGAACTGTTAGACAATGTGTCAATGTTTATAACTCGTTAGGACATCTAGGCCCTGTGGCCTGCTTAGCAATAGATATACATCAAAGACTGGTGCAATGTGTTCATAAAGCTTGTTTTTCCTAAAAAATCTCTAAGTTGGTGCATTAACTTAAATCAATCAGTTGTTACTTTTTGCTTAAATACAAGTTTTAAAATACGGAAAGTATTGAGGGGTTGCTCAAGTGATTTAAGGAGTATTAAAGGGTGAAGGTGCTCATTGCTATTTACTGTACTATGTTCCCTGGAAAAATTTCAACACTCTTGTCTAGCCTCTGATAAATACCACTTAAGGTCCAGTGGAATATTGGGCTGAGTAAAATCTTGTTCTCCTTGTACAGCAGTTACTTCTGAGAGTTCAAGCTGATGTTGCAATGGCTTGTCTGTCTTGTTTTGCATCGTATAGTATGTGTTTGTCCTGTGTTTAGTCATATTTATGACCAGCTTGTTCATGTCTCTGTATTAGTGTTAACAGAAGCTGAATCCATTAATGGGAGATGAATAAGGAAAATATGATACTTGAATAATATTTAATATTTAAATATAGTAACACTGCCATGTTCTGATAAATACTTTAAACTAATGGATGATAGTATCAAGTGGTAAATAATGACTGAGTTTACCTAACAGCTGGATCTGTTCCAATCCAATAGATCACTGTATTTTTCAAGCCTCTAGAACTGTGCCCGAGTACACAGAATAAAATAAAGTTTGCTATTTCAGACTTTCTTGATAAAGGCTCTATAACTGGACACAACTTTAATTCTCTCTTAAGATGCTTTTTTCCTTATGCTTTAATTGCTTGTGATTCTGTTGACTTCCCTTCTAATATCATATCTCCAGCATTTCTTCAGAGACTCTTTCTTTTAGGTCTTGTGATTCTTCTCTTGACTGTTCTTCTTGGGTGTTCTATCCATGAGATCAATTTAATGCTGTTGACTCGTACATCTAGCTTTCTATCTTTACTGAAGCGAAGTAGTTGCTTAGTCGAGCAAGAGGAATTCAGAAGTGCAGCTCTTCCTAGAAAGTATTTACGCAGTCCATGCAAGTAAAATGACAATTTTGTTTGGTATTTGAGGAGATGTATTGGAGACTCTGTGAGGTGCAGTAGTGAGAAAGAAACAGATCTTCGTTGAGGGGATGGACAAGAAGAATTGAATTTTCTGGGAGTTGCTACAAGATAAGGTGGCAATCTGGAGGTTGAGGGAAGTGACCTCAAGGTTTCAGAACGAAGCAAAAGCATAGTGGTGGTAACAGCAATAGGACTGAAACAAAGAGAGAGGTTGAATAGAAGTGCTGTGGCCATATTAATCCTGAGCCAGCAGATAAATTCAGGATGGTTCACATTGCATGTAGGGCCTTCTGTGCTGATTCAGATCACTGGAAATTGCAGCGAGTATGTGAAATGCGTGCTGCAACCGAGCACAATCTGTAGGGAACTTCTTGGATCCTGCCATGACAGGGAGAGATCGGGTGCCCTTCCTGTGCCTGACAGCCAGATGCCAGGGATTGAAGCGGGGTGGCTGAAGGGCTAAGCTTGCATGCACCCAGCCGTGTTGGCCTGTCGCCAGGCGCAGAGCTCCTGAGCAGCGTGTCTGTGCTGAGTGACTGGGGAATCTCCCACTTGTTACAGCACTAGGGGAATGTGCTCTGCTCCCCAGCCCCTGGGGTGGCCTAGGAGCATGTGATGCTCCACAGTTGCTGGTGGACCAGATAAATTACAAACTGTAGCTTGGGCCTTGTAACTCTTGCCTTTCCAGTTTTGGAATAGTCAGATGTCTCCCAAGAGGAGAAGGGAAAGCAGGAACAAAGAATATAGTGGGGTGGGGAAGGTAAGACAGAATGAATTGATGGAAAAAAGGGTGATGGTGTGGCCCAGGGTTGCTAAATTCCCATTTTTACTGTTAGCAGAACAGTTTTGAAAGGAATGAGTGGGCCATTAATATAAAATGATATTGCTAAGTAAGTACCTGAATAGTGTTTGTGGAAAACGATGGAGAAATCTGAGAGGGTAGTGGCGTAAAAGCCAGATTTGTGAGCAAGTTGCTGAGTTGGCAGTGAGCTGAAATGCTAAAGTCTGCAGACATAGCAAGGATGAGGTGGGTTACAGGCCTTGGGCACTGAGCAAAGGAAATGTAGGAACATCGTGGTGATAATCTTGTCCTGGAGTCAGTCCAGAAGTGACTCAGATCCAAGAGTCAGTCCATGGAAGTTGAGAGTCTTTGGCTTGCACAGACTTTTTTTCTTTTTTGACACACTGCTATTCTGGCCACCACTTGGGCCCTCAGTTCAGTATTGTGTTTGACCTATCTTGCTTCTCCTCTCCTTCTTCTTACCTTGTATTCAACCAAAAGTCAAAATCTATTGCACTCTCACCTGCTAGTTCTTTTGCTTTATGCAACTTCATGAAACAAAGACTTGGGTTCGTGCAATACAGGTTTATGGTGCTGTGTTACAATCTTATTTTAGTTTGCCATAACTAACATTTTTATGGAAAAATCAAAATGATGTTAAAGTACCAAAGCCTTTACCCAATATCAGCATTGTTGTTGTTCTTGTTACATTTGTCTCTCAAAGGAAACCATCACTTTTACAAGTGTGACTTGTATAAATGTATTGAATTATTGTTGCATTTTTAAAATACAGTAATATATTAATATAATCCCCTAAAGTTATTCCTGGTTTCTTGTGACATACTCCCTCAAGGGTTAATCAAATAGGTTTGCTCACTCCTAGTGCTAATGGCGTAAGATGATGTGTACTCAAGTCCTTGTTAAGTAAATAAACTTTTTTGTAGTAAACTACTCTGGTGGGATGTGTCATCTCTGTCAGGCCTGTAGGTAGGTTTAAAGATGTGTCATAACTTTGGAAGTTGTTTCAGCCCTTGGACTGCACAGTGTGCCTGGAGGAAGTACAACGGGTGCCCTGCTACATTCTGGCCCTCCTTTTCTCCTACAGCAGCCCCAAAGGGTCTGCTGCATCTGGGGAGCAGGGACTGCAGGATTCTTTTCCTGGTGCTGAAATAGCCTGTCTCATTTTAGCCACTGCTGAATTATTTCTCCTAGAATGTATTTGGTCTGTGTGGCTATGCCTTTGAGTTCATAATGTTCCAAAGATCCACCAGAGGTTTTATATGTTACTCAGTTCACAGCCTTATCATATCTGTAATCTGCATTGTCTAATAATTCCATTTTGTTTTACTGCTAGACTAAGAGTTTGTGCATGTGATGGTACAGTCTATTCTACATACTGTATAAGAGAAGTTGTATTTTATTCTCGCACTTATTTGGAAACAGAAATATTTTATGTTTGATGTAAAAACCTGAATAGGCAGCTGATGAGGTATATTATCTTTAAAAACAAGAAAGGATATCTATCAGGGCAAAACCCTGCCCGATCAAATAGCTGTGCTTGACTTCAGTCATCTTTCTGTCATACTGATTTCTGGTGTTAAAATTATTTCCTTGCATGCATAGTAGGAGAACAGAATATTAATAGAGAAGACCCATTTGAGAGTCCTAGAAGAACAACTTATCTTTTCTGAATTTATTGGCAGGACTGAAGCTATTGAACCAGCTGATTTAATTTAATCATACTACTAAACAAAGTTGTAATTAAATATGAAGCTCAATATGTTCTATGATCTTCTGAAAATGCTACAAGCTCTGTGTTTCTGTGATTTGAAAACTGAAATGATAATAGCTTCAGATGACATGGACAGTTTTTACATGTACTTTAAAGTAAAACTAAAAAATGAGAAATACCTCATTTTGAGAAAGATGGATCATGATAGCACTCATGTATTCTGTAACTTTTCAGCTGAAAACACTTACTGTATGGAGTTGACATTTTAGCTTTTCCAATAACTGATCATTGTATCAATGATATGTGATAACGTAAGATTATGAAGACTAAATGAAAGTTGAGTTGCTTTTTACAACTTTTCATTTTTTGGTTTAATTTATGCATTTGTCTTGCCTGGGTTTTTTTTGTTTGGTTGGTTTTGTGGTAGGGTTTTTTTTTATTTTGTAGTTTTATACATTTTGGTTTAGATATTTTATAATACCTAGTAGTAAATTTCTGGGAGAGTGATAGTACTACTGTTGTTTTGATGATGTTACCTTTGACTATTTTATCATTCCCTTTGGGCAGGATGGGAATATTTCTACTAATTGTTTCCAGACATGCTGAATAGTTTTACACTGGTGGTTTTGAAGGGGTTTGTTAATGTTCTTTCACAAAATTGGTTTTAAGACATAGAGTTAAAAAGTGGCGAGAGTGCACGGAAAATTTGACCCAAGTATTTATAAATGGTCTTTCGTGCATATTAAAGTAACATAATGACTGCCAGGAAAAATTAATGTATTTTGAGCTTTCCTTGATTTCAGTTTGGCCTTTCTATAAAATTAATTCACTTCAGAAAAAGTCACTAAATTTTTTACTAACAAATACCTTTTACTTTTTTTTCCTTAAAATCGTGTCAGTGAAGCCAATCAATAACGTGACTAAATAAAGCTTCCTTGCTTACTGTGAAGTTTTAAATACCTATTTTTTTATTACACATAGATATTTTTATAGTTTTCTTGTGATAAAAAAAGCTATAGGCATAGATCTGGGTTTTTTCCACTGTTGACATATTGCCCAAAACTGTGAAGGAATGTGCAGGATACATTTTTCTAGGGCTGTAATGGCAGTTTGAGTATCTTTCTTTCCTCATCTAACCTAGCTTTAAGGGGTGCACTTTTTATATATATACAATAATAGAGACTTTACTAAAAGCAGTGCATGGCAGACTCTGGCATTCCATTCATGATGTGGACCATCCTTTACTAACTTGGTTTACTGCTGATTATGCTTTCAGGCTTAAGATCAGAAACTTTTCTATGTTTAATTTACTTCAACGAATTGTGGAGACAATAGTCTTTGATAATGCACTACTTGGTAGAACTGAAGTTGTTGCTTGGACTCTGCCTTGTTAAAGAGAGCTGGCATGGAGCAGGTAGAGGGGTTTGGCTAATGGTGTTGCAGCACCTCAGCTGAGAGAGACATTCACATGGACTTAATAGGAGGAAAATAGGGTTTGTGACTTTCACATCATCTGACCTGAAATGGCTTGTTCAAGAAAGGTGGATTGAAATTTAATTGGAAAAATTATTGACCTGACACCATTTAACACTGAGAGCAAAAAGAGCATCCACTGCTATCAGCTTTCATTGCTGTCACAGTAGGACAGGACTTGCATGAGCACAGAACAGAGTGGAAAATCCATCTTCGCCCAGTTCCTACCTGTATGCAATGATGCAGGATCCCCTCTCTCCCTCAAACTGATCTTTCAGTGCATTTCTGATGATTCTCAGAAATATTTTGAACACTGCTTTCTGCATCTGAAGTAGATTGTAACTACAACTATAGGAAGCACCTTGTCTTCTGTGTGTGTCTACAGCTGTCTGTGAATAATAACCTGAACTGCTTCCTGGGAAGCAGTAACAATTGAAGTTGTTATTTAGCTATTGTTTTGGTTTGCTCTTTTTATTAGCTGCTATTTTAGTAGGTGTAGTCAGCAGGGGTTAAGAGAGAATAACAAGTGAGTTTTCCCTTGAGGAGAAAATTCAGTTTGTTTGCACAAGATGCTATTGTCTCCTAAATGCAGGCAACTGAAAGGAACTGACCTCTGTGCCAGGTCTCTTAGTCTGTTGCTGGTAACAGTATGAACCTCACACAGCAAATCTTGCTTTCAGCAAAGGGTTCAGAAGAATGGAAAACTGTGACTTCAGGAGCATTAGAAAGCCATTTCCACACATTCAGAACAGCTCTGGGCCAGCAGCAAGGGACTGGTACGAAATCTGGGTCATGCTCAGTTCCTCTGGTTGTATCTGCTCATGCTGGCAGCAGGGAAAGATTTAATGCAAAAGCTTTTGTTGTATGTCTCTATGACCGGCAGAAATCCCATTATATACTACATTACGTAGACTGTCTTCTATTCCATATAGAGCAGCATTAAGATGCAATGCTTCTGGTGCAGACAACTTTAATTTTCATGAACATTTGTAAGTAACTTCTTTCCATTCCCTAGGTATAAAATGAAAATGCACTTTTTTCCAAGGAGTCTGGTATGCCAGGAAATAACTGAAAAAATAAGACCTTAAAGAAACTAGCAAGTGTGCAACATATTTTTGGATGTAGTTAAAATTGAATCCAAGACGGAGTTTCCCCTAGTTTGCTCTGTTACATGACAATGTTTGAGTTTTCATTCTCTTTCCAGAAAAATACAAATTCTTAAAAGCCATGTTAGTATATGTGTATCATCTTTATATAAATGATCCTAATTATGTGGCATGATAGCCAATCCACAGATTGAAGCAGTTTGTGAATATGTATAGGTATTCAACTCTTCCTGAATAAAAAATTAAACGTTTTCTTCCTGTGGTACCTAGGCCTTTTTCCTCCTCTTCCCATGCCCATTGGACTAAATGTCTTTGCTTTATTTTTCTTCATAGATTGAAATGCTAAGGAAGAAGGTAAAAGAAAAGGAATTATTTATAATACAGCTTTTAGAAAAAATCTCTTTCTTAGAATGTGAGGTAAGGCATTACCTGTTATTTTATATTATTGTGATGGTTTTATGAAACCAAATAACATCAGGTGATGTTGTTTCAAATTTAATCTAGATGCTTATTTACTGTATGTATTTGCCGTTCTTCAGTATGGAAATCAAGTTTATGACACCAGTCACATCAGGAATGCGTGTAATACAAAGTCTCAATATTTGTGCTAAGTTTTTTAACATACAATTTTATAACAGGATTACAATTAATTAAAGCAGAAGCTTATGAATAAAACTTTATTTTCTCAACAAATACTTTTACATTATTTCTTGTGGGGATAAGCCAATGTGCAGTCTTGTTTCCTTGTTTAATTAACATAATTTAAATAAAATAAGCCTGTGATGAAAATTACTGTTTTCTAGAATAAAGAATTACAAGATAAATTGGACTACTTAATGGAAAACCAACCAAAGACCAATATAGAAACAAGAGATACTGGTGTAGGATGTGATCTTCCGTACAGGTATTTACTTTTTCTGCTTGTTCATAGGAAACATCTTCATAATGTCCCTCATTGGTGCTGTATTAGTAAACCGTTGTGCTACTAAACTGTTAGAGTGGATTGTGGAGTTCTGCAAAATTTTACGAAGTTTAAAGAGCACATCTACTAGGTGTAGTGTACTTCAGTGACTTACGGAGTAGGATTTTTGGTTTTTTAAAGATGCAAACATATTGCAAACCCTTGAGGAGTACTTATTTACAGTAACAGGATTTAAGCAGGGAGTAAAGCTAGAAATCAAGAGATCTGACTTTGTGAAATATGGGAAATATTGATAAAATGTGTCTGCTGACAGTGAAACAGAAGACAACGGAGAGCTCTACCCTGAGGCTGGTTAATGCTAGCTTCATGCATACTTTATTCTTTGTGTTCCGGCAGATGCGTCCAGGACCATTTTAAAGGGCAGGTAAAAGCAACAGTGACGGTTTAGGGCTGCAGCAATTTCTGGAGATATCCTAACCCTAGGTAGAAGATTGCCAAGTAAACAGTGTGGTAACATTATCACTTCTGCACTGAAATGGTTGTCTCTTATCTGTGTTGGCCAGCGGCTCTGTAGCCCAGCTTTGTAAAGATTCAGGTATCATGCCTACCCTTCTCCTCCTCCTCCTTCTCTGCCCTGAACACCGCACCAGGGTTGCACTGAGCCCCGGGAGCAAGGCTGTGGACTTGCACTTGAATCTCCCCCTCAGCAAGTCACCACAGGGAAGGGCAAAACAGGAGGACCATTTCACATTACTTGTACTACCAGAAAGTAAACTTGTTCATCTTAACTGCCCTGAAAATTGATTCCTTTAGTTTGAGTAAATGTAAAATGTAGGAATGTAAATTAGCATATAAAATCAGCAAGCTGCACTACAAACTAAAGTTTCCTCCCCAGTTTAAAAATACACTCACTTCAGTGTTCAGCCTAGAGCATACTTTAATGGCATGAGTTTTGAAACCTCAAAAACAGCGTTTTTCACTCAGAGTGCCAAGAGACAGCTACCTTTTTTGTCCCTCTGGGGCTCCTCTGTATGTAACCACAGCCCCTACTTAACCTGATATTTTGCCTATTTTTGAGATTTATCTCTATGCAGAAATTTACCTCCATGCAGTTTAGATTTTCTGGAATTACTCTTCACAGCTAATTGTGTTCTTAAATGTAATATTGCTGTCTTTATTGTTGCAGGATCCTTAGTCCTAGTAGCTGTTTCGCTGGACATTCCAATATGAGCTCCAGCAGATGCCTACATGTAAACTTGTTAGTATCTGCCACAGTTTTTATCAAATATTCTTTGTGGCATTATAGAAAAGAAATATGGCACATATCAAGTATACTAAATAGTTTAATTTTAGCCTGTCAATATCAGTAACAAGACACAAGTTCATTGCAGTGGCATTTCCTACCCAGCTGTCTGATATTCTGACATTAACTATGTAAGCTTTTTCTTGTCTCCTTAACAGTACAAGTACTGAGAACAGAAGATCTCCTGAAAGTGCAAGGCCAGTGAGGACATACACCCCATTCAAGAGAGTGTTGGAATTTAGCACAAAGAACAGTACATCTTGAGCATTCAAGTCAACGTGCTCTCCAAATACTAGTAAATATATTGCGCCTTTGCAACTTGATTAGATACATTTGAAGGACAGCAGCATGGAGTCTTGCTAAATTTAGCCTGAAAGCAGCTTTTTAGTAACTTCACATCTGAAGTTACTACTGGCATTAACTGTGAGGGGGATATAGAAGAAGCGGGATGAGTGAAACAGCAGTCAATATTGTTTTGTTAGAAGCTGTCTAGTGCAATGTGTGATTTCAAGTGCTTGTAAGGAAGGAGTTGTATAGCTGTACAGTTTTTTCTTTAATTGTGTTGTAATTCTGTTTGTGTAATGAAGCTCTAATATATTTTATTAGCAATATTAGAAGCAGCATCTGGAACTACATTGGCAGAGGGCATTAGTCTGTCATAGAGACCTAATATAGCTGAAGGCTCTGTTCACCTGGAAAAAGTTCACTTGTAACGAGCACTCTCTTGCTGGGAGGGAGACATGCAACTGAGCTGTTACCAACAATTTCCTCAATGCGTGCTGATGGATGTCATGTGTGATGCTCAAAAGTGTTATAGATAGAGCGGATTATAATGGATTTTGCTTTGCTGGACTGAGACACTGGTTTGCACTCCCTCAGTCATGGGACAGAGTGACTATTGGTGATACATTCAAAAATAACTGTGTACGAAAATCCCTGTCACTCTTTTTTATTTATTTATATATTCCTTTATATGAAGGGATTTTTATTAAAAAGAATTTTGCATACAGCAATCTTCAGCAGTCCCTGCAATTCCTACAGCAACAGCAATCCTGAATCAGGATTTTCAGGATTTGGGGTTTTTTTTTGGTTTGAGGTTATGGGGTTTGTTTGTTTGGTTGTTTTTGTTTGGGTTTTTTTTGCCAAAGCACTTAAAATCTTATCCTTGACTTCAAAGTACCAGCAGGAATGACTGCATCTAGTACTGAACTTCTTAAATATATACAGGGTGTTATATTACATATTGTTTTCTCTCCCACTCTTAGTGAACAAAAATGAATTATTATTATTTTATGCTAGTTCTATTAACATAAATTAAGGGCATTTTTTATTACAGTAAGTGCTACAGAAAACAAACAATTTGTTTTGTATGATTAATATTGTTCTTCCATTGCATGTCAGTCCCAGGAGGTACTCACTTTGCCACGGGGCTTTACAAAGTGATTGCTTTTATCTCCAGTCTAATGCAAATTACTAAATTCTGTACTGTCTGTTCAAATTCAGTATACTTAGTAGAGTTGTATTTAAAATAATAATATTGACCTCATATTCCAAATATTATTCCTGCATTATTTCATGGGTTTCTGAATTTGTTAGAGAACTTTGCTTATTCTGTAGCTGTGCTGTTTAACTAGTAAATAAAGAAGCCTATTTTGATGTGGTACAGGTATATTGCAGAAACATTAATTGATTGGTATAATCAAAGCATAGACAAAACAAAAGGGGAACCCCAAACTTCAGCTTTTGTGCTCAGATCAACCTCTGTTGGCACATAAGCTATTTTTTTTTCCTTGCAGCCTGTTCAACTCCTGAGAATTTAAAATGGTTGTTCTGTCTAAAAGGTCAAATATGGTTTTATGGATTGTATTATGCACAAAATTCAAGAAATAATTGCAAAGCCATTAACAAAAGTTTGCTGAACAAGGTTCCCCAATAACAGTTAATTTGATGGATAACTAAATTAGTTATGGTTATGAACAACTAAGATCATGAAGAGAAGCTCTAAATGAGAACACATTTAAATTGGAAATGTATGTTGATGGACCCAAAAGATGACGGCTAGTGACCCAAAGTAAGGAATAAGCTTTGTACTTGTGTAATTATATCTCCCTCTAGTGGCTGGTAACACCAAATATTTGGACAGTATCTGTTTTTGAAAAGACACTAAAAACTAATCCCAACTGGCCATATTAATGTCCATGAGGGATACAGCTTTAGTTCATTGCATAATGTCTTTTAACATTTTTTTGTGCCCAAGTAGTCCCTCTATATTTCAGGAATTTAATTCTGAACCATAGTTTGAGAAAGTTAACTTCAAACTTAAGCTGAATGGATGAAGGTGGTATTTTATAAATAAAAGGAAATGCATATTGTTGTAAAAGACATTAACTGACAAGTTTAAGTAAGTAAAAATACTTTATCCCTCTGTTTTTGGCCAGAATTCAGAAAACAGAACCTGGTGTCTCTGAGATTCTCAGTGAGTGGTAGGAGAGGGCAGGATGAAGTATCAAAATGCTGTTTTGACACAGGCTTCAAAAGGAAGTTCATTCTACTTTTAATATACTCCTGAGGATCTCCTATGAAAATACTGCAAGCTGTTTTAACTCTGAGACTTGCAAAATTATCGTCGTCTGCTGAAGACTTTACCAAGACTGCAGTAAGGCATTGAATTCTTCCTGTAAAAGTTTTCTCTGTAAATTTTGTCTTGACTATATGATGAAATTAGTTTGTTTTTTTCTAAACCAAATAAGGATTGAGTTCTATGGTATATTTTAAGAGCATTTTCATATACAGGGAGCTGGATGACCATCATTCAATTGGACTACTGATCTAAATTTGGTAAATGTGAAGAACAGGAGAGAAACAGGATTTATATAACTATGTTACATGAAAATGTAGAGCTTTCCAGTCAAATCAGCAGCAATGTAAATTAGCATAGATAATAACAAATCTGACTGAAAAGACTGTAACACTTCAGTATAAATTTTGTCTATTTGAGATTGGGTTAATTAGTACTATAACATTTAAAAACTAGTAAAATTTCTGTAAACATCAATAAAAGCCATATAGATAGGTCCCAGAAAGTGCATTAAATATAAGTCAATTGTATGACTACATTTATACCATGGTAAGTATTCTTTTGTGATCTATTCCAGATACTCTGGAAAGTATTTTGGGATACAGTTTTCATATATGCTGTATAAATAATGCAGTTACATTGTATGCTTTTAATACATGCTGTATGTAGGACTTGAAAAGGATAAATTGCAATAAATACTGTATTTAAACTTTCTATTCTGGTGTGCCAACATTCATTTAGAAATGAACTTACCTTAAAACTTGCAAACTCTTACTCTACGCAATCTTGTTTGTCCAAAACTTGTATGAATGCAAAAGCGGTTCCTCTGGAGCCTTGATGTTCTTGTCAGTGTTTCCTTTGGCAGCTGGGCTCTTGAGAACAGGAAGACACTCCCTTGCTAAAGACTGAAGCCAAGTAACAAAAGTAGATGAACTCTTTCATGAAATAAAGAACTATTGACTTGCACAGGATAAACAAGAACTGGGCAGTGCAGCTCTTGCAAAAAAAAAAACACGAACAGCTTCAGATCCCACAGATAAAATCTGAATTCATCTGTGATGATGCTCTGCAAGCTTCAGCATGGTGAGATTGGGATGACCATGGCCCATCTTTTCTTACTGTTTATATCCACTCACCGATAATGGAGATTTATTTTTAAGATTGTCACAATGAAACAACCAACATGTCAACTAAATAAGGAGAGGTCATGCAAACATGACAGTCACAAACCAGTGTTACTGGTTTGCAATGCTCAGCTGAAGAATGTGAAGGTTTTTACTTGGGTTATGCTTTTCTGTGTACATGTACTCAGTGCAGATTGCCAGAAGGACCTCATAAAATCTTCCTGGGATCAGCAATGCTCAGTGCTGAACTTACAACATAGGATTCTGGGAGTTGGATATTAATGCTTTTTGGAGAGGCTTTAAATCCTTGTTTTGGCATCTGAAGACTTTTAGACATGGACAGATGAGCAAATAGGTAAGAAGTAAGTTCTCTCCACATGAATTTTGTAATTCTGTACAGGAAATCCCTGCTCCACAGAATGGAAATGTACATGCTGAGAGTTTTATTTCTCTTATATTTTATTTCATTCCCATTCAGCACCTGGGGCTATTTGCATGTCTAAAAGAATAAGAGGCCAGATGAGTTAAGGCCCTTCCAGCCCTACTTCAGGCACTAGAACACCCAGCAAAGAAAGTGATAGCAGCCATCTACAATCTAAGGTATGTGAAAACTTTCAAAGGAAAAAGGGACCTGGTGGATTAAAGAGAAAATAGATAGAAGTGGACATCTGTGAGGTTATATATTCTGTAAAGGTGTGTGTGGTATGTAGGCATACTACAATAATCTGACTCTTGCTGCCCATATGTAAAACACTATGTTGATAGGTGTAAGCATATACAGGATTGCTTTTAAAGTGTTTGGGGCTTTTTTAGAGAAATAAGGTTATGGGAGGAGTTATTTTCTTTTCCTTAAAGAAAAGGAATTATTACAAAGGGACATCATGCTGATTAAAAACGTGTTGGGGTTTTTTTTAAATCAAATTAAAATTTTTAATTTTATTTAATTTTAATTCCTAATATTCACTCTACTTTTTCTGTTATTTTGGGCATTTATTTTGTACATCTGGCTTGATTCCTCTCTTCATGTCCTCAGTATTTCCACCTAGGAGGAGAGAAATTGTAAAAGTAGAGGGTTTCCCCCCTCAAAACCTACTTTCTAAATTCTCTTTTGTCCCTTTTCCTAGTGAAATGAAGTAAGAGTAACATTTATAAAGCTGAAGAAAAGGGAAAAGGACAACGGAAATTATACCTTTAAAAGAAAAGAAGCACGAGTGTTAGTTTTAATACCAGTTTTGGGCAGACTCAGATATTTCTGGCAGGAAGTTTTTCCATCTGAAAAAATTCAGTCAGTTGTACTTCATGGCCATCTCCCCCAAAATGTCTCATGACTGGAATACATCAGCTTAGTCATACCTAACATTGATAATGCAGAAGTACTAAAAATTCAGACACAAATGTCTGTTGCAATGCTCCTTGTAACTGGTATAATCTATTAAAAAATAATCTACGCTAGAGTTAGTTATTTGAATACCTTTCTTTTTTATCTATACTCCTGGGTCACACCTTGCTTTGTGTTGTTCTGTGGTTTATTCTTTTTTCTTTTATTATTTATTCTTTTTTTTGTTAGTATACCTGATTTTCTTCTTGTAATACTTCAATTTTCTTGTAGAAATAATACTAAATTGCATAATAATTCCAGCCATGCTATTGCAGAATAAATTATTTTTAACAGTAGATATCTAGTGACAGAAAACAGGCCAACTGAAAAATGTATCTAATAATAGCTGTTGAGATAATGTCAGAAGTGAGAAACATAGGAAAGCCCGTTATGTAAGAAATATTAAAAACCCCAGTTCTGTTATATACTTAGCTTACATGAATTCTGATCAAAATATTCAAGCAAGTGATACAAAATAATGCCACTAATCAAAAAGGCCAAGCATGCTCTGAGGAAAACAATAAAAATATTAGTGTGCACAGCAAATAATGGCAGAGTATGGGTCTCCCAACAGAAACAAGAGCAAAATCCCAAGAGTAAACTTGCAGTAGGTATCACTGGATGGTGATTAATCATGTTCAGAGTGTGGCTGGTGAGGATTTTCCTACATACCTGTACTTTGCCCCAGGGCAAGCAATGCCTAGGTATGTCATCTTCCTCAGTCCCCCAACGGCTCCATACTTCTGTTCCTTGACTGAGAAAGCTTTTATCTATTTTTCCTTCTTCACTTTTGTATCTAAGTTGATACTACCTATATTGCTTTGTATCTAGGTGCTGCCCATCTCTCCATAAACAAGAATATATTTGTTCTGGCACCTTCCAAATTTCAGCTATTTGTTCATCGTTCTGGAACTGTGTGCTACCTGTAAGCAGACTGTGGTATTCCAAAAATTAAAACTCCCAAACTGTAAAGATGAACAATATTCCTTCCCATCCACCTTGGACAAATAGAGATTTGGTGAATGGTATTCCAAGTGAAGCTACAGAATTAGCAGTTGTGATTTCCAGCAGTCATGTTACTGGGACTTTATTCCCTTCATTTTTTGCTCTATTTTTCTGTTTCAGATTAGCAAGTAAGCTGAAACCCTTTTCTGTACATGTAGTAACACCAGTTGGTGTTACAGGGCAGTGCTGTAATGAGATAGTTCCTTCTAGAGTCCCCCTTCGTGCGGCAGAAGCAGTGCTGTTGCCGTGCCCAGCCTTCACACTTTCTCCAGTTCTTCTTGCAAGATCCAGAAATGTTATGTAGCTGGCATAACTCAAGCCTCCATTACAGAGGCAGCAATTCAGAGAGCTTGTGTCTTTAAAACAGCGGGTCATCTCTCAGTGAGAAAAACTTCCAGTGATCCCCCCTTCCCTGACCTCTTAGGGAAAACTCCATGAGGGATTTTCCACAGGAGATGATCCAGGTCGTGCGTCAGAGACGGCGAAACCGTCTCTTCAGCTAGTCGCTTAACTTGGCTTTTCTGTCCCTGATCATGGTATTTTTTTCCATGGGTAGCTGCCTACTGGATTAATCTCACTTATCCTGGCCTCAGCCTTTCCAGCCACCTTCCAGCTGAGCAAACAAAGGGGCGGGCAGCCATTTGAAAACGCTTCCTCCTCCAGTCCTTCTGGTGTCGGCCCTCCGCTCATCCTGTTTGTAAAACAACTGTTTTAATAATCTCTGAACAACGCACCTCTTTGCTATTACTTGGATGAAGAAACCTCCACTGGGATCAACTTCAAAAGGCTGACATCTGCCACCCGGGAACCACCGCTCAGCTAGTGACGGGGCGGGTTACGGCTAGCTGGAGGGGGCTTCCCAGGGCGCCGGTCTCCGGGAAGCGTGCCGCAAGCAGGCCAACACTACGGTGCAGGCCCGGGTGCCACGTTCGGGCTCTGTATCTTATGTACGCACGCTAGAATCTAAATGCCCTGTAACAAAAATTTTAACGAGTCTCTGAAAATTAAGCCTTGAGTCCTAAATAGCGATGGATAACTCTGCTAAGAGCTGCTTGAACACTTGCAAATGGCATGGCTTTCGTCTGTGAAAATGCAAAACACGTAACGAAGAAACGTTTAAGGCTCTGCAGCTGTTTGGGCACGCTGGGTGTGCTCTGCACACCTCCTCGCACGCAGGCGAAGGTGCAAGGTTGCTTGCACGCCTACTGCACTTCTGTCAGTGTGACGCGAGGGCACCACGCGGCTCGACCCACCCTCCCCGCACTACGCAAAACTTCTTGAGCCAGCAGAAAACAAGTGTCTTACGTTACTCCCGGCTTGCGTCAACGTACCGAAAAGAGCGCCTGGTGCTCGGCACATCGACGTCCTAGGCGGGGCGGTTCCCCCCACACTTCGCGGGCCTGCCCGAGGGGAGGGAGCGAGGCCGCTCGTCTCGGCCTTCGCGTTCCCACCAAGCCGGGCCCTGCCGCTCTGCCGTCGTTTCCGGTAAGATGGCGGCCTCCAACGAGCTGCGGAGGCGGCGCCGAACCGCGGCGGCTGCCCCGGTGACAGGCGGCGCGCGGCGGCATGGCGGCGGCGG
>VWZZ01003963.1:4481-104480 GCA_013399095.1 Psophia crepitans | reverse complement strand
GGGCTGCCGGCGGCGCCGCCGCGGCGCGCCCGCGTGTTCGGGAGCCTGTGGCCCCCGCGGCGGCACTGAGGGGGGTGTTCCCGGGAGCGGGGGAGACAGACCGCTGTGCTCCCTGCGGTGGAATTACCAGGCTCCGTCTGCGCTGTGCAGAGCAGCTGCACCTCTGAGCAGAAACACCAGTTAGCAGGTGCTTGATCCCAGTACGCGTCCGAGTCTGCAAGTGCTTTGTGTGTTGCCGCCCTTCAGAAATCCGGCGTGCAAGTAAGAACTTGGTTCGCGAATGGGAAGCTTCCACGCTAACTGTTCTGGTAAAACAGTTCCGTACAGCAAACTGAATAGGAGGGGTTTTACCCTGTTGAACAACTTTTTTTTCCCCTTAGGAAATTCATTGCCAGGCTTCCAGATAAGGGTAAGAAGATCTCAGATTTTGCTGAAAAGCTGACGCTTGCCATTTTACAAGAGGAAGAATTGGCCAGGACAGCTGAGCTGTTGTCTGCTGTCAGGTTGGAGTTTCAGGTGAAACGGGAGCAGATTAATACAGGCAAACAGCAAGTTGGCCTAAGCAAGGACACGCTAAACCATGAAGATTCCACAGTCTTTAATGAAAGCTCTAATATTAAAGAAGTTCCTGAGGTTTCTTCCCAAAAGCAGGAGTCAGAATGCATTGCGCAAGATGCCGCAAATACAGCTCCGGAAAATCAAAGGACTCGGAGGAAAAGTGATAGAGATAAGACTGCTGCAGAAGATCAGAATCTTTTTTGTGAAGTCGTCTCCAAGTCAGCCATGAGTAGTCATCTGAAAAATGATCAGCAAGTATCTCAGAGCAATACTGAGGATGGTACAGAAAGTACAGCTGCTTTGGACAACAGTAAAGACATGTTGGTTGATGCCTTTCAAAAAGTTACGATTGTAGATGGGGATAGTAGTGAAAAAGTGTTGGAAAAAGAGAAGAATGTGGCTAAACATAAGGGCAATATCTTTGGAAGCCTGCACCCCAAGACACCACATTATATTGAAGTTCTAGAGACTAGAGCTAAGAACCCAGTCATAAAAAAACCCAAATTTAAACCAAATGTGTAAGTATAGAAATAGAAATAACTTCTGTGAAATAATTGACTTGTGTAAAACTGGAAATGATACAGAACAAGCACGGTGTGGTGATTAAAGAGATCTAAAGTCATAGGACTTGTGAGGTTAATATTTAGGCTCTTTAGCATTAAGTGATAGAGAATCTCAGTGTTGAGCGGTGATCTAATTCTACCCATCTGAAACAATTGTCGTGAATCTTCATAGAGTTTCGTAGCTTAAGCTACAAAACTATCAAACAATTGAAGAAACTTTCTTATGGGTTGATTCTAGAACTTGTAGAACTTAAATAGGAAGTAGCCTTCTGCTTTTCCTGTATCTCTAGAGAAATTTCAGTTCGAATTGTCTGCACTGGTACCGGAAGTAGTTTATATTTCATGTGACTCCCAAGGCATTGCTATTTCATGCTTGCTAACTAATTGGCATATACTTTTTCTCTTCACTGTCAGGAGTAACTTGTGATATTGTCTCTCTGAAGAGAAATCTTTTTAGTTTTCCAAGTGCTGCTTATTTTTTATTTGTTTCTGGTGTCATAACACTTCAGATTTCTTTCCAACTCTTACACGTTGAAAATACAAATTTTGGAACTGAAGTTGTTCAACCTTGTCCTGCAAATTTGAGTCACGACTTCTGTGGTTTATGTCTTCTAGATTATCAGGAGAGCAAAGTGGATCATCGCATGGTTCCTCATCCAGTCAGTCACCTGGGGGATTTGGCTCTCCAATTACTGCTGAAGAAAGACGACTTAGAGATAAGAAACATTTGAATGACATCACAGCAGCTCGACTGCCACCGCTTCACCATTCTCCTGCTAAGCTGTTATCCATAGAGGAATCTATAGCAATTCAGATACAGCAAAAAGAAGCTTATGAGGTATGAATTTAAGATATGGTCTGAAAAGCAGTTGTGTAACTGGGATCACTCCTAAAAAAAGAAAGCTTAAAGGGATCTCTTCATCTTGATGAATTTGATTATGAAATTGAGATGGGCAGACTATGAGGAAAGGCACTTTTTCTTGTATTTGAGTCCTTTCATGATACAATTCAATGATGTATTAATCCCTTCTGATCCCTTCTGAAACTGTTAATCCTGCATTAAACCCAATGTTTTTCTTCGTGTGTTGATACGCTACCTCATTCCACTCCACTTCCAATTAGAAAGTTAAGTGTATACCTTGCCTGTTAGTCTTTAAAGAGTTTTTGGCCCTTGCATAAATGAAGGCCTAGCGGTGTTTGCTATTCTTAAAATACGCAAGTATCTGCATTTGCCTTCAGTTATACCTGAACAATCTGGGTTATGAGGTTCTCCAAATTCTCTTGTAATGGACTTTGATTTTTGACTTTCCATGTAGGGCCATGCTAATGTTTGTATGAGACACTATCGTAAACGTGTTTGCTGCTTAGTGCTTTAAAACCTCTTGCCAATTTCGTTATTTGGACACTTTAAGGAAGGTGATTTATTGGGAAAATGGGGACAGGTTTTGTGTGAGGTTGCTGAATGACAAGCATTGCTATTGCTACTGCTGCGTGGTTACTGTACACAGCTGCTGTCTTAACATGGACTCATTTTGTTCTCTTAAAGCTGACATTAGTGTATCACAGGTGAGGCATGCCACCTGGGGAATTTCAACTCTTAGGAAAAGGTCTTCAAATATTAATCACACAGTTATGTATATGTGTGGAAAAAAACACCTGGAAATTTATTTGCTAATTACTGAAACTTTTAATTATGCCCACTCTGCATTTGCTGATACTATTATGTCAAATTTATAGTTTAGTATATTATTTTTTTCATGACCAGGATCAAAATGGCAAATGAACACTTTTTCTAACTTGTGTCTTTTTTTCTTTTCTTCTTTTGTATAGGAGATGCAAGCCAAGCTTGCAGCACAGAAGCTTGCGGAGAGATTGAATATAAAAATGCTCAGGTTTGAACCAGAGGGGGAGGCCTCAATGCAATACAGAGAAGTGAGAGATGAAGATTATTTTTCAGCAGAGGACTGAATTCAAGAAGGAATGTCTGAGGATGAGCCATGTAACTGATCTTTATGCAGTACTTCTTAAAACCCAAACATGGATATTGAGAGTGCTTCATCTAGTCAGGTTGTTTTTCTAAAATTTTAACATTACAGCTATAGGAAGGGTTCGGTATAAACCACATGAATATAAACGTTATTAAATGGTAACCCCAGTGTTATTCGGGGACACTTTTTTGAGCACTTGAGGCAGTTGATCCTGCCCCACAGTTTTCAGCTACAGCAAAGTAAGCTTTTTAATATGCTTTTGCAGGCTATGATGAGTCATCTACAACAGAAGGTTTCATCTGCACAAAAATGTGATTGCAAAGGGCAGCAGCACACATCTCCATAAAGTAAGCTAAGGTGCCTGGGAACTGCTGACTTGAATGAAAGCTCTTGTCTTGTCTAAATGTGAGATACTTCTTTTATCTGTTTAAGAATATCCGGCTTTTACTGTATGGTGAAAATACATGCCCGGACAGCTGCAATAAATACGTGATAGTTAGGCTGCAAGTTAGCTTCTTATCACATGAGAACTTGTTTCTGTGCCTGCACCTTAAAATGACACTTTCTGCCCTTATGTTGTAAATAAGGTTATGAATTTCAAGTTATTTTGTAATTCAAATTCTGTTTGGGCTTTAAGGGACTCTGCTGTTTCATTTTTGGTGATGACTGTAAAGCACATCAAGAGATCAAATTAATCTGAAGACTAGTATTTTTATTAAAGGTCTTGGTGTTCTTCCATATTTTTGTACACTGCTTTCATACTTCAGAATACTATTTTTTCATACTCTGATACTGTAAATTAAGAGATCCGCCCTCTGGTTTTCTTGGAGAAAATGTTCTGTATATTTTACAGTTTTAGCTGTTCTTTGAAGATAAAAAAAGATTCTTCCCTACAATAGCATTTCCTGCCTTTTAATATGATTTTGAAAGATAAGGAACACACTGATAGGGTATTCCAGGACTTCTAATATGAGTTCAGTTCTAAAAAACAAACTTCAGAGATTCCTTGTATAGCCTGGCAACACCTGTTTTCTGAGATGCTGTGGCAGCAGCCTGTGCAGGGCAGCTGTGCGTGCAAGGCTTTCCCTGGATGCGTACGTATCTTGCAGGAACGGTGTCTCTGGAAACCAAGGGCGCTCCAAATGTGTTATTCAAAAAGCTGCACAATATCATCTAGAAGTGGGGGATGAACATCCCTGCCGCTTCTTGAGTGCACACAGCACTTTGCTAGCAGGCAGTAACTCTCGCAGATGCTCCACAAGCTCCCTCAGGCAGTCCCTGTGGCACAGTCCATACCCTGTCAACGCAGCTGGACAGGTGGAACTGCTGCTAAGCTCATAAGTGGTATTTTTTGACTATGTCATCCATTGCTCATCTGTGGTGCCTCTTTCCTGTACCCTTTCCTCTCACAGGTTTCTTTTTCTCATTGTTCACTGGCTTCTCATCAGCTGTCTGCTCTTCCCTTTTCCTCATAAGACTTATCTTCTGTCACTAAAGCAAATTCATATTCTGCATCCCTGCACCACCCATTCCCTTTCAAGTGACATACTGCTCCCTGTGTCTGCATTTAACTTCTGCCATGTGTCACACATCTTCCTGGCATTGCTATCTTCTCTTGCTTTCCAGCTGTTGCACCTGGGCACCTTCCGCATACCTCAGTCACATGAATGTCTTGCAGAGACCTGGATGTCTTTATGTTTTTGCCGCAGCTGCCTTCCTACTGGGGCTTTCCTTTCTTATATCCTGTTTTGGTTTCAGACTGTGCAGGTGTTTGCCACTTCCAGGCCTTATAGCCTCCTTTTTAACACTTCTTTCCCCACATTTTATTTTATTTTATTTTATTTTATTTTATTTTATTTTATTTTATTTTATTTTATTTTATTTTATTTTATTTTATTTTATTTTATTTTATTTTATTTTATTCTCTTGCTTCATCCTCCCAGCTTTTCGCTGCCACTTGTCATTGTCAGTATTATTTTTGGCACATTTTCAGTCATTCACATTCATCCCTCAGCATCCATGTTCATCACCCATCTGATCCCTTGGTTGTATGTCTTTCTGCCCTCATTGTCTTCCTCCAGGCTCTGATTTCACAGGCCGGCAGAATGCTCTTCTCTTATGGATGCAGTTAATCTGTTGGATCACCGTTGTCCATGCTATCACCTCCTTGTCCGTCTGGGTCTTGTTATCGGTCCTCCCATTATGTCAGTCTGTTGTACTGCTTAAGGACAAGAGGTCTCAGAAATGTATTGGCTTTCCCTTTGCTGTCGCGTGAAGCCTTTGCATCTCTTCCTCTTGATAATATCACAGAGTCACAGATTGGGTAGGGGTTGGAAGGGACCTCTGGAGATCATTGTGGCCAACCCCCCTGCCAGAGCAGGTGCCCTACACCAGGCTGCACAGGAATGCATCCAGATGGGTCTTGAATGTCTCCATAGAAGGAGACTCCACAACCTCTCTGGGCAGCCTGTTCCAGTGCTCCGTCACCCTCACCGTGAAAAAGTTCTTTCTCATGTTTGAGTTGAACATCCTTGTCCCTGTACTGATTGTGCTGTCACATATTTTTATGTTTTTTAAGCTTTTCTGTGCTAAAGGAATTTACACAAAGCTACACAGTTAAGAACTTGTTCTCTAGATTACTGAAATCTTATTCAAAGTAGGCTTCTGCTGTCTTAAGCTAACTAAAATTATGCTCTTTATTTGCACTTTTAAGGCTTACATTTGTTCTCTAAACTTTGTGAAGCAATGGCAGTTTTCTTAATCTGTGTTTTGATATAGCATTCAACATGTTGGGACTTTGCCAGAGTGGATCCCCTGAACGGGCAAACTTCACCTTTAAGGGAGGGAGGGGAAACCTCTGTAGTAACAGGTGAAGTGCATTATATATTTATTACACAATTAGCAGCTGATCTGTGCAGTGCTGGGGAGGTCCTTGTGGAAGAGTGTGCTGTGTGAATACAAACCAAAGCTTAAAGTATGACCTTTAAGTTATTCCTAAAGTGTTTGTGTTACAGCAAAACCTGGAAGCTTTCATGGGGGCTTGTTGGTCCTAGGTTCTGAGCACAGGTATGTACTTTGAATTAAGATTTTGCGAGTGATAAGAAAGCAGAGAGTGAGGTATAAAGAGTGTCCTGTGTTAAGGAGGCTGTGAAAAAAAAAATAATCCAGAAGTTTGTAAAAGGTTGGAGAATAACAGGATGGTTATTTGAATGGTTTAGTTGTACTGAATCAAGTTTCTGATCGAGTATGATATTGCTGTTGTATATTTCATTATTCTGCAATTCCAGAACATTTCAAAATGTACACTGAGAATTGAGGAGCTTGCTCTCTCTTTTGGGAGTGGACTGTTTTATTGAAATGGGATGTTAACTCAGTGGAAAATAAGCAGTTGAAAATGTGTTTTTGAAGTTCCTCTTGTGAATAATGTTTTGTTTTGACCATGTAAAGTTTGGGGAAAATTGGAACTTTTTGCTTTAGTGCTTCACAAGGAAAACACTGTAGATGGAGTTAGGAAACAATTGCTATATGGGGAAAGAGAACTTCTAAGGGTGCAAATGGATGAGAAAAGATCTGTAAGGCCTGAAGATGGGCAATTGTGCAGGTCTGAAAGATGGCACAGAGACAGAGCTTAAATGGTGTGCTGCAGGTCTGAGAGCTACAGCATGTGAGGCAGGTATCTGTGCAACTGCAGCTGGAGTCCCTTGAATTTTGCATTGTTAGGAGTACCTGATCCTCAAACTGCACAGAAGACAGGCACTCTTAAATAAGAGTTTCTGTTCACAGCTGTAACCTCTCCTGAGGAAGAGAACGTGCAATCTGTTTTGCCAGCTGTGGTGATAACATGATCTAGAGGATTTAGCAGCCTGAAAATTTATGTTAAGTATTTGGGAAATAACATTTGATAGAAGAAAGACCTAAGTGCTGCTGTACTTAATTATTTTGGGAGACTACAAGAGTAACTAAGGGTAGAAAAGATGCACAAGTTTTTCCTGGTTTTTAGTTAGACCTAGCTGGCAGGTCAGCAGTTCTTTTAGTTTTCTGTCTGATGACTTGTGGACCACTTCTAAGGGCCATGCGATCAAAAGAAGCCAGTGGCAGTAAGCTGCAAGTTCCTGTGTGGAGGAAATGGGGCCTGCAAACTGGGAGAATTTGAAAACCATGGCTCTGTGCTTTTCAACTTCTGAACCTGTAAGAGGGACACACTGGAGGAGTCTGAGCAAAGAATATCCAGACACTGCAGACTGATGAATCAAAACTTGGCAGCCATGGCAAAAGCTGGTCATGCTCCATGAGCAGCCCCTGGGCAGTAGTTTGGGGGTTCCTGAATGGAACTTGCAGACAGTTCCCATATCGAAGACACACCACAAGCTGGCAGCCTTTAGCAGTCTCACGGAGGAGGTTGGACATGAGTAGCCGGAGTTGTAGGTGGAGATCTCGCTGATTTGCCAGCCTTGCTTCTTTTTCAGAGCAGTATAAGACGGAAGCATAATTTCTCCAAAGTGTCTTGTCAGGACAAACTTTTCAGGGAGTAGGTCTTGCATGGTGTGGTCTTGTTCCAGGGAGCTGCTAACTGAACTGTATGTATGAGTTTGTGGCTTGTGTTTTGTTGCAAGTCTACTGCTCTTAGGGTGGTATGTGTGGAGATCACCACTGAGATTTCCTGGTTTCCTAATGTTTGGTTTTGGATTTTGAACTCCCACATTCTGGGAAGGAAAGGGAAGTAGAAAAGGCAGCTGTGTGAAAACAACATTTATTTTGCTGTGATTTTTTTTTTTCAGTAAGCTAATGATAATGGAGAAGAGGAGGCTCAGGGCAGACCTTATTGCCCTCTACAACTACCTGAAAGGGAGTTGTGGTGAGCTGGGGGTTGGCCTCTTCTCGCAGATAACTAGTGACAGGACAAGGGGAAATGGCTGCAAGTTGCGCCAGGGAAGGTTCAGGTTGGAGATTAGGAGAAAATTCTTCTCTGAAAGGGTGATCGGGCATTGGAACGGGTTGCCCAGGGAGGTGGTGGAGTCACCATCCCTGAGGGTGTTTAAGGAAAGGTTAGATATGGTACTTAGGGACGTGGTCTAGTGGGTAATAGGTGGTGGGGGGATGGTTGGACTAGATGATCCTTGAGGTCACTTCCAACCTTAATGATTCTATTCTATTCTATTCTATCACGTTTTACTCTCACACGTCTGCAGTGCTGTGTCACTGCTGCCATTGTGGCAGGCAAATGTTAGCTAACTGTGGTCCAAACGCTTTACACTCACATTGACTTTCTGTGGGATATGAGTGCTTAACTCTGTTTGACTCCTTTGTAAATACTGTAATTATTATTCCATACGTATGCAAAGTTTTAGAGGCATTGAGTCATCTGTGTTTAAAGCAACTATTTTGATCATTTGGTTATTACAATTTTATTAAATTGGCCCCTGATTTGGTGAAGCATGAAAGCATGTACTGAAGTAAAAGCTTGACTCCTGTGCACCATTTATGTGCAAGTGCTCTGTTGAACTGGGATACTGGCTGTGTGTTTTGTTTAATCTCTGTGTGCAAGGGAATTTGTGAATAAGAGTTGTGAACCAATTACTAAATGTGAGGAGACAACATAAATGAGCACAGTGAAATGTGTGTGGGAAACAAACTGATTTTCAACTTGTTAGAATCATTGAACTAAGTATTTCACTTTTAATCATTCAAATATATGTCAATGTGGCCTCCAGCGCTGAGTATGAGAGAGATTTCTTGACAGGGAAATTTGTAAGAATGTGTGCTAAATGACAGCCTCGTTGCTTGTCTTTTGGGTTTGATATTGGGGACCGTAATTGCGTCATGCATGAATTGGCACATCTCCACTGAAGTCATGAGGGAGATAAGTGGGGCCATAATGCTTAATGAACATATTCACATTTCCTTCCTCTATCCACACAGCTGGTATTAATGCAGTTGCTTATTAGATCAAGGCAGTGATATAATGTGGCAAGTAGTTGTAGTCCAAGGTTTTGCTGAGTCTCTGAAGCCGAGCACTTGATAGGAGATACTCCTTGTACACTTCTGAATAGAAATTTCAGTTGCAAGATTTGTGTCCATGTTTTTCTTTTCCTGAAAAATGTTTTCTCAGTTGTTACTTGATGCTAGTAACATACAAATTTAACTTACTCCAAGATTAATCAGACAGTGGTACCGCAGCTCTGGTTATAACAGCATGGGATCTCATGCATCCGTCTCCGAATTGAAGCTGTCATCTACGCCCTCCCAGTGCACGCAGGTCGCATGCAACCTGTGCTGCAGTAAGCATGAATTCTGTCACAAAACTTGTGATTCTGCAAGAAGCTATGGGATTATTTTTTTTACTGCACAGACAGAATCACAACTGAATCTGGAGGTGCAGTGACACCATTTGTAGAAGATCTCAGTGAGGGAGAATGACCCTCAGCAAGGCTGAATGCTTAGCTGTTAGGGCTTTGTCTGATAGGTGGATGTGCCTTCCCAAACTGACAGTGGAGGGAGAAAAGTAAATTATGTAATCTGTGAGATTTACATTTCCAAGCTGTATCAACCGTTATCCATTGAAGTTGCAAGGTGCCCTCTTACTGATCAATTAGACCTAAAATAGGTAACATTCCTCACCAAGAGAGGGACCCGGTGTATTTGGGTATTAACATGAAGTGGCATCAGCACTATTTTCTCCAGCCATCTTGCATCTCTACTTCCATTTACATTGAATTTGCATTCATTTTCTTCTGTTTTCCTACAAATATTTAAAAATACATCTTCCAGTATTTGCCTCCTAACCAAATGAACCAACTGATTCTTTTATATATATAAAAGAGCTGTGCTAGCCAAGTATTTGCATTTAAATGTAGGAAATCTTCAGAGACTGTGTGATAAGCTCTTTCTGTTTAAGTCACTGTTATGAGTGGCCTGTGTTGTCTCCTGGTTGCTATAAAAGTCTGGATGTAATTGTGGTTTCCAGAGTTACAGATCCATCAGTTCCATTTGTAATTATGTGTGAAATTACTTTGTCATTTGCTTTCTCCCTGCTTTTTCCTGAAGGGGGAAAAAACCCTGCAAAACAGCATAGATTCACAAAATCTTCATTATATGCAATAATATTTTCTTTACTGACCCAAGTTATTTCAGATCAGTAACAAGTTCTTATTCCCTGGTTTCACATGTATTTCTCTGAGCTGCTTTAAATTGGCATTGTACTGATTATAGTACTGCTTAAATGATAGCTGAAGATAAATATTATCCTTGCACAGACATTGGGCATCATCATATGTCATGTCTGCAGACTATTTTTTGCCTGCACGGCAGATTTTTGTGGCTTTGAGCCAGGAATTTTAATGAAAGAAAACATCAAAGATGCAGAAAAATGAGAATATTAGTCAAGGAAGATACACAGTGATGCTCTCTGATAACCCCTGGTAATTGACATTAGAACTATGTGGGAGCAACTTAAATAAACATCTGGACACTGAGTTTAGACATTTCCAGTGACAAAACCCAGACAGATCTTCTGGACTTGCAATAATAAATATTTCAGCGCAGTCCACATGAATCAACTTAGAATTCTGTTTTCAATTATTCTAGTTTTATAAATATATCATAGTTAATTATTCAGGGATAGAATTTCTTTTGAAGATTAAGGAATTTGATGTTTGCTTCATTCACATAAAGTTCCATTTTTATTTATATCAAATTTACTTCTGTTTGTACAAAAACAATAGTGCAAGCTTGCCAAGAGCCATTAAAGCAGAACGCAACTGAACTTTTCCTGGGGTGGAAGGGCCTTTTCTGAAATCCCTGGCAGTGCACTGTAATTCATTCCAGCTATGGTAATCACTTAAACTGTGCTGAAAAGAAAATGATAAATAATTTTTAAAAGTTATTCTCACTATTTTTAAAGATTCTTTCCTTATTTTTTTTTTTACTTTTGGTAATGTGGCAGTGCTAAGAACATGGTATCCTTTATAGACTGTGAAGAGAGATTTGTGTACCAAAGTATTTAAAAGAGGTAGCAATTAAGCTGCAAAACTGAATGAAACACTGTTTGCAGCCCAGATCCAATCCTGATATTACAACTGTGATGAGGCTAGTAAAAGCATACTCTGTTTTTATGCAATTTTTAGATTCCTTAGAAAAGCCTCTAGTGTGGGCTGTAATTGCAAGATCACTTATTTCAGGAATGAATCATGTCTCTGAGGTTGTAGTTATTTACACGTTATAAAAATGCATTAATGCAGTCATTTTAATAATTTTTTAAAAAAATTTTTTATTATTTTGAGACAATCTGAATCTTTGTTGCCACGGGCTGTGGACAACTGAGGGATTCTTCTAAAGAGCATTCAGGATTCATTGCCACTTTCAGTTTAATTTATGCTTCCCTACTGCCCAGGCTGTCAACATCAGTAGGTGTTCCTAGAGTTTCCTACCTTGGCTGTCACTAGCAGGAGCAATACTGTAAGCTGGCTGCCAATGTTGTTGAGCCACTGTTTGAGTTGTGCTGTACCAACAGATTAAGAAAGTTTTAGTGCAGTGTTAGCCTCACCTCCAGGTCACCATCCCTTTCAAAGGTGGAAGAGGCAGAATTGTGTTTGACTACAATTCAGAAAGTCCCTTCTATGCTAGCTGTCTCTTGATGACCTCCTCATAGGTACTGGTGGGCTGCTGTTCAGTCCCCTTGAAGTCTTCCGTTCTCCAGGCTGAACAGGTACACCGCTGGCTTGAGCAGCTTCCTCTCTACCAAGACCTCCAGGGCCTTTTCAGCAGGGCTGCTCCCCAGCTCATTGTCATTTCTGAGCAAGTCATAGGCAAGCGTATTGGGAAGCTGGAGGCTAACAAGTGTATTATTCAGTTCTGTCACAGCTCTCCCAGATCAATAAAATGTTTTCTGCTTTCATGGGGGGGGGAGGGGGGCAGTAACCTAGCCTGGTTATCCTGATCCGAGCCTATCTCAAACTTCAACATTAATTAAAAAAAAAAAAGGCAATTTGTGCTTTGTAACCCTTTCTACATACTATAAAAATGATGGATAAGGAAGCAGAGTGAAAGCTATAAATCAAGCTTGAGTGTGATAATCTAATCAGAGCATCTCTTTGGCAGTTTCACCTCTTGCTCATTGATCTGTAGCTTGGTAATTAATTTCCCCTAGTTTTAACCTTGTATTTATTAGAATACCTAATTTCTTATTGCTAAAACTATGCACTGGAAATTTGTAGTGTTATGTTTCAGACAGTGTAATCTATTAATTGTTATAGGAACATAGAGGAGGAAGACAAATTATTTAGAGGTTTATTACTCGGATGCATTTGACGAAAGATGAGGAATAAAGCTGAATGGATGAAGCTAAGAAGAAAAGGTAGATTGTGACTATTACACAAAAGCAATGTAACCGAGGAATTGTCTGTCGAATGATCCCCTATGGAAAGGTGTTAGGTTCTCATCTGCAGGTGCTTAAAACTCCACCAGACAAAGTAGTGACTGCAGAGAACAGCTCTGCGCTGACCAGGTAAACAGGAAATCAGGATACCGTAACTGCAGCGTACCCCGCTCTCACAGGGCAGCCACCGTTTTCAGTTCTATTTGGAATTAAAACCTGACGGTCTGGTTTGGCTACCTTAACTCCAATGGAATTTAACAAAAATTACTCATCAGATCTTGAGTCTGAAATACGTTGACAGTTCTGGTTACCTCCTCCAGTTTTGTTTTCTGATCTTGCTGCAAGGATGGGGCAGTCTGGGTGATTGCGTTAGATACCAGGTGTGCCCTTTTCCAACATTGATTACTTTTTCCCAAGAATGAAAAATGTTGATAGAAAGCAGTAATAAAATTAGAATTATTTATAGCAGATGTAAATTGTCTTTATGCATTCTTCTTGTGCTTTCTGTAAAGGCAAAAGAGCTCAAGCTGTATGTCTTGACCCCTCCTTTGATGCTCAAACTGCCATTCAGTAGAGATGAAGTAAACTTTGTAGGTTTGTATTTTGTGGCTGTTGAGACGCTCACCATATGCACTTACAAAAAGTTAAGTCAGTCCTCTGTTTGGGTATTTTCATTTCCTAAATTGTTGTGAAGTTTTGTAGATATCTGAAGATAACAAACCTTTATGTACGTACGTTACAAGCTGATTTTTGTACTCATGCCACATACCTATATTATATGCTGAGAAAGTTTAAAAAAGAAAAAAGGGCAAGATATACAAAAATGTAAATCGAGTAAATATGTCATCAGATGGTAAAGCTACAATTTGTCACTATAAATAGCACTTTGTTTCAAAAAAAAAAAAAATCCACTGAAAAACCAACCTAACAAACAGCATATATTATTACTAGGATATCAGAATCCTCCTGCAAAACAGAGTACAGGTCAGGAATATTAGCCACATGTTCAGAGAAACTCTCTTCTCTGTCTTTACATGTAGTTGCTCAGGGTTATCAATTGTGTTAGACTTTTACCGTAAAGGGAGTCAGCAAAGCACCATTTCAGATTTCACCCGTTATGTCTGTCTTACGAGGTATCACGCCATCCTTCTATGGAGAAGGGGCTCTGCTGCTTGTTTTGTGCTATTGAGATCAGACTGCTTTTACTGGTGGGTTGAGAATATGTGGTAGGGTGTCACCTCAACTGTGCATTTCCTACCTTTTAAAAAGAGGGAGGTGTGAGAGAGAGTTTCGTAAGTCTGGAGGCAGCAGCAGCTTGTGTTTCAGCCTGTGTCACATCTGTCTAACCTGTCTATGTGGTCTATAATTCTCTGCCACAGCTTAGGAGGCGTGTGCTCTCTTTCAAGTGCTGGTCTGTAAGAAAGGATAGCTTCAAAATACTGTGAGGCTCTAAGAATAATTGATGTTAAGGTCAGGATGAAAGCCTAGAACACCTTTTCCAGCTGTGTGCCAGGAGCATGACACTCATCCTTAAGCCTAGGCTATACTTAGTTTTATGTTCCCTGCTAAATTGATGTCTAAGTAAATTACTGGTGGGAGTAGAGGAGACATAAGAGTCAGATTACACTTTATCATGGAACTTGATATGAAATCCATACATTGTTGCCTGGACACTGAGGTGAGATGGGTGTTTGTGATAGTAATCTAAGAGTATGTTTGTAGGAGTGGTGTATGTCACAGGGCTGCCCAGGATCAGAATGCATTTAAACACTTTGCACATGGGCTTTGATCAAGGTCTAGCCACTGGAGAACCAGGGGACTTACTGAAGGACAAACTCTCCACTTTGCAGCCTGCTGCTGCAGCAGGAAGTGTCTTTCCAGGTTATGGTTTTACTATTAGTAATACTGGTGCTGTATAAGACAGTACGGATTCAACCAGGATACCGCATGGATACACAGCTTATTCCTGTATATTTATTAGAAACAGTGTGCTGGTTACACTGCCTTTATGATCTTATGGCAGCTGTGGAAGGACAGGCAATACCTGATCCAGCACGCAGCCTGACAGGAAAAAGGTGTTTTTCAGAACAGCTGGAACAAAAGTGAAACTTGTGGAGTCATTTTGAACCAGTGTGACCTTTTGTTTCACCTGCTGAGTAGCGTTTTGTTTGTGGTTGGGCCTAGGTGCTTAAAACCAGGTTTGCTATCTGATTGAGCCATGGCCTCAGTAAAATCCCAGTTTGTGCTTGTGGCTGGAGATCCGATGCTGCCCTACGACTGCCCTGTTCCCTGCTGCAGAGCTGAGCTATGCCATACAAGGCGTTTTTTGGCTTTTGTTATTGTGCCAATGGGTCAGGGCTGCCATAGTAATGTTCACAAAAATGGCCTTGTTTGGAACTTGCTTTAGGGTTTGAAAATTGTAACTACTTTTCTATATAAGTAGCTAGTGCATTCCTGGTGTAATGCCATTAGAGACATCGACGTGGCACCAGGCAGCACCCCTGAAAGCTGGCTGGCTTGTCATGGCACTGGAGGCAGTATAGCCTCATTAACAATGCACTCTGTCTGTGTTCATGAAGCCCTGCTAATGAATGCTGTTGTGCTAGGTAGTGTACCCTCGTGTCGGTAGAGTAACCAACCAAGATAAATTTTGAAGACATTTTCAAATGTCTTTTGATATTTTTACTGACAAACACAGGTGTATGCAACCCTGCCTGATTCTACTTCAGTTTTCACTGCTTGAAGAATGTAGCTGGCCTGTGTGCAATATCTGCGTAACAGCTTAATACCAACATTAAAATGTTTTTCTGTGTATTTATGGTGTTCTGTCAAGCTAGGCTATCTGACATATTCATGTAATTAAATATCTAGTTCTTTCATGATGCTTTAATTAAATATCAGTCCTCCTCAGGGAGCTTAAGAAGGGAAACGCAGAAAGCAGGAGTAACTCCCTGCAGATCACCCCCCAAGCCGGAGACTGGAGCTCTGGGGAAAATCCTGCCTCGAGTGCTGGCCAGGGATTCTGCTTGTGAGGAGGTGGAAAAACCCAGGGTGACAGAAATCAGGATGGTGGCTGAGCTGCAGCTTGGGTCTTGGGTTGCGCAGGCAGGGAGGAGCTGGCCTCGCAGCGCTGAGTGCCAGGAGGCTGGGGTGAGTGACTCTCGGGCTCTATAGGGGCATGGGGGACAGGCCCTGAGGGGCTCCGGCACTATGAGGCACCCAGGGGGCCTGGCGGCCATGGCAGTTGCATGGCAAGGCGGGATGGTGCAGCCTCCCCTGAGCTGCAGGAAAAACTCAGTGAGAGCTGAGAAAAAACTTTAAATGGGCCATAGCCTGAAGATATTATACTCTCCCTGGCTGACAGCCTGGGTCTGGAGACCAGCCAGGGAGGACAAGAATGGGGCCCTTGGGGTCCAAAGATATTAACAAAATAAATAACTCCGACCGCAGCGCCCCCTTCCACTCCCCTCAGCACATTCCGTGGAGGAGCCGGCAGCACCCTTCCTCTCCCGCTGCCTCCTGAGGTAAATCAGACCCACCACGTCTGCTTCGTATTATTAAAAGAGGGAAATGAAAAAAAACCAATGTAAACACTCTTACAATTGCTGCGGAAACTAGATATAACCAGGTTATTCAAAGGGAAAAAATTAAGCCATCCGTATATGCCAAGTTTGCCTTCACATCTGTTAATTGTAAGGGGATGATTTTAAAACGAGAAGTCATGGTTCAGCAAAGCCTGTAAATGTGTACTTCACAAAAACAGGCTTAAATCTATCCCTTTTCAACGAAGCCCTCACACATGCTGGTGCTCATGGAAATAAAATAAGTTTTCCAGGGCTGTGCTGTGGGAGGAGAGCCGGCCTCCATGGCGGGGCTGAAGCTCAGCAGACTGTGTCCTGCGAAGCTGTGAGGGCACCCCGGCCTGCCCTTAGCCAAGAAATTATTATTGTTGTAGTTGTCAGTACTGTGTCGCTATTATATGGTCAGCATTATGTGGTAAGAAGAAATGAGCAGTGTTTTAAAAACTTTAAAGAACAGGAAATGTCACTGTTGTTGCTATTATTACATTATGATTGTATTGTTTTATTATTATGTTATTATATTACTCTTGTGTCATCCACAACATCACATTTCTGAGTTCAGCACAATCATTTTAACATTAAATAGTTATTCTTTTACCTCAGAAAATCTTAAATTTAGTTTAGCATGCACACAGATTTACACTTACAATAAAGACAAGTCTTGTTTGGCTCTGCTTGCTCAACTGAATGCAAGTTCATGGAGTATTTTATATAGCTATGATCCACTTCTTACTGAAATGATGATTTCAGTGAGGAAAAAATAAAAAGTCAAAATCATTAGCTCAAACTGCTAAGTTCAGGTTTCTTGGATGTTGATTTTAAAACTATTATTCTCATAAGAAACACAGTGTTGTCATTGCCCAGTATTTTATTGTGAGCTTTCAGATATTCAGTGGGGGTGTTGGGGTTTTTTTGTGGGGTTTTTTGTCTGGTTGGTTATTTTTTGTCTGGTTGGTTTTTTTTAACACTCCATCACCTGAATCTGTCATATATAAATATTTGCGTCATTTGTGTAAGGTGATTTTTCTGTGCCTGAAATCTGGAAATATCAGCTCTAGAAGCAAAATATTTTCTTAATTCTGTCAATTAAAAAAAAAAAAAAAGAATACTTCCTATGTTTACAAATAAATAAGTAAATTTGCCAATCCCTGTGAATTTCTGTTTGGAAGATGGCTTAATTTTTACTATTTGGAATTGGCAATGCTGAAAATAACTAGAGCAGAGGATGAAAGTATGTTCTGTGCCTGCTCAAATAAACTTTCAAGGTATTTAGGTGTTCTAAGTGGTCTTTTAATTTTAGACAATAAGCTGCTTTTATGTAAAGATTAGTTTCATTAAGTTGTGTAGATAATTTTCTAATAGGAGGTTTTTTGTAAACTTTCTGTGTCAGAATAAGAATTAAAATGTAAACAAATGAATATTCAGTAACTGGAAAGCCTTGCACACTTTCTCTGAAACAGAGTGAAATGGTTTAAATAACAGACTATAAAAAAAGTAGTCTTTAATATGTTATTGAACTGTTAAAGCTCTAAATTTTAAGATGTAAGTTATGACACAGTTTTCCTTTCTAACACCTTTAAATGTACATATTTTATAAGTAACTTCACATATATGGCATTTGGAAGCATTTGGACAAAATGCATTTATTTAATCTTTTATGAACTTTTGTATATCTTGCCTTGTAGAGTACTTAGGGAGCATGAGTATTTTCGAAGATATCTGTGACATCTGTTCTTAATATTCTAACATCTTTCTTCCATGTACGTTTGATAGACAACATACTTTTGGCAGTCTTTGTTATTAGAATTGCCAAAATGTTGATATTAATTTGAGTGCCTTGGTTTTCAGTGAGTGCAAGCCTGAATGAGCTTTTCAGAGATTCATCTTTGGAACCAAGTTATTTCTAGAAAGCCAAATGTTTCAACGTTCTTTTTAGGAAATCAGAAATAGATTTATAATAGAATAAGGAAATTATTTCTGTTCAGGAACAGTTGTTCAAATATATCTGCTTCCTCATCTTTATTTCTGATCTGTGTATTTTTAAATATAGCACTGTTAGAACTCCATCCAAGTACCAGGGCATGGGATTTTGCTTCG
This sequence comes from Psophia crepitans, assembly GCA_013399095.1. Taxonomy (NCBI): domain Eukaryota; kingdom Metazoa; phylum Chordata; class Aves; order Gruiformes; family Psophiidae; genus Psophia; species Psophia crepitans. Next base: position 86,320 of record VWZZ01003963.1, on the reverse strand, counting down.
CTAGATATTTAAACCTTCTAAATGTCAGTTTAAAGTGCATTGATATGAGTGTATAAATGACATTTCATTAAGAGATTTCCTGAGACTTAGATGTTAGTGTTGAGCGCCATGCTGTGTAGTTTTTTAGAAGCCTGAGTGCAGAGTGAAAAAGGTACAGCAATGAGTTAGGTGCCAGGGCTTCTTATGCAATATGTGACAAACCTCGCTCTGAAAGAGCTGTGCAAAGTCCAGACCACACCAGAAAGTAAAAAGAGATCCAATAAGGAAGTACTTCCAGGTACTCTGGATTTGCAGTCTGGTTCCTGACAGGAGAAAAGGTTCCTCGGTATTTCTTTTCAGAAGTTAAGTGATTGTCTTTTCTCTGAAATCACATCATCCAGTGATTAGGCGACGTAGAATTCAGTTGGAATTAAATCTCTTTATTGCGGAGAGCCTAGTCCCTTCTAGTCTATTTCTTGGATGTCTCTGAAGAATTTGTTAGCCACAGACCTGTAAACTATTCTGTATCTCCTCTGGGGAAGCTGTTACCCAGATTAGCAAACCCAGAGGAGAGGGAGAACATGACTGGGGTTTCTAACCTATTTGACACATGAAGGGTAAGATTGGGTTCCAGTCCCTCTTTGAAGGATTATTGTGGTGGACAAGCTATATAACCCACCTTTTCCTACTCCAGAAAGAAAGACAAGGCTGCAACTACTTTTGCTGAGGAGGCCAGTATGAACAGTGAGAATGTATACCGGACCAGACACAAGTTGATGACTGCATGAATCCTGATGGACCCTGGTGTGAGAAGTAAGTGCTGAGTTATATAGACCTCCCAAGACTGTGCCATGTCAGAGTGCATATAGAAGCCAAGCCATGAAAACTTCAGGGTGATAACTGGAGCACAGATGGAAATGAGGTACCTTCAGGTAGAGAACAACTGGGAGAGAGTTTTCAACACTGTGCTGCAGGTTTTAATCTGTGTGTGATACTCAAAGCAGAGCTTAAGTGGGAGCTGTGTGTGTATTGGCTTTATCTATTGGACCTACTAATGTAAAAAAGCTGGGGTTTAGCCCTGTATGACCAAGAATGAGTATGGAGGGTATTTTATACATCAGACATGTGAGCCAAAAACTTTATCTTATGTTTATATCCATTTCAGAATCTGCAGAAACGAATGTGAAAAGCCCATCCCTGTCAAGGTAAGAGGGACCTTTGATAACAACTTCATCACAGACCAAATCTTGTAATATGAGATTTAATTTTGACTGTGGATGTTTCTTTTATTACAAAAAGCAAATTAATTAAGCTACTTTATTGATAGTGTTGCCCTATGTTACAAATATTTATTGGCCAAATTAGTTTTTATTTATAATCTTGGAAATTCAGTGTAGCTTCAGTGATGACAAATCTGCACAGACATGGAGAAACACAAATCCGCTCACAAATCATTATCACCCTGACTCATTCCAACTCTAAGAATTTCATATGGGTTTTTTCTTCTCCCCATAAATTAGTTTTGCTATTACCCAAACAGAGATACACAGACCTTTGCTCTTAACTTTGTAGAGTGAAGTCCCTAGACATGAGATTCATATTAATGGTGGTTGTTCTGTGGCTGTAAGGATGGCTATGGTTTCTTCTCTGTTCAGCATGGGGAAAGAATATGCTTTATAATGCGTGAGATACCAGCAAAAATTTTTCTTGAACTGCATGAATAGTGTATCCACCATATGTCATCATGACAACTGACACACAGATCAGAAAGTATCTCTGAATTGTTATTTTGAGTACCATGCTTAGTGGTGATATTTTTATTTCTGCCGTAGTTTAGCTAAATTATCCACTTCCTGTAGGAAACAAGTGATAGATAAATTTTCAATAGCATGGTTTCCTAAATCCAGTAGTTTGTACTATGTTGTTTTTGGCTTCAGCTGCCACAATTTGAGGACTTCAGGTGCCTCCTGATACACCTGATGCTGTATGTCAATCTGGGCATACAGACTTTTGGAACTGTAAGAACAAGTCTGCGGTATTTATGTAAGGGATACAGCCATCTCTTGAATGTCCCTTAGATTTCCTCTTAAACGTTCCCTATAACATCTCTGTTGACTCACTGGCCTTAAATGAAGCAAGTGAATATTGATATAAGACAAGTGATAAATAAATGTGCAATCATGCATAAAATGTGGCTGAAAACTAAAATGGCAAACAACAAACAAGGGCCAAGTCTCCCCTCACCCCTTTGCTAAGATGTGCAGTTCTGTTTTCTCTCAGTAGATGTCAGCAACACTACAAACTTGCCCAGTTTACTGCTTCGAGAGTCCTTCTGTTTACAATTTTTAATTAGTTTTCCAATTTCAGTTTTGCAAAAGAATAGGCTGTCTTAAACCGATGGAATTTGTTGGCCTTTGAGACAGGATTAGAGACTGCTATTCAGCATCTTAGAAAAATATTGTGTTCTTAGTAAAGGAGAACTCATACAGAACTTAGAAGGGGCTTATTGCTACATTTTTAGAATTTTCTGAACATTTACCTCACATTTGCCCTCCAGGCAAACGTGAAGTAATATAAGATGTCTAATATTTTGCTTCATTCTGTGAAGTAAATCAAAACCGTGGGAATGTTTTCATATAATTTGATTTACTCCTGTCTCCTACAATACATCTTCAACTCTGTTCAATTAACTCTCTGCCTGCTATAAGAAAGAGGCACAATCATATTCTGACTGAAAGCAATGGCAAGTGTTCTGTTGGCTCTGCTGGGAGTTGTGTCAGCCCCAGAGGAGTTCGTGACCACAAAGGAAGGATGTGGAAGGAAGTTTCGTACTAGAATTTTGTGTGTTTATGTATGGCAGGGAGAAAAGGGATTGTTTATTTCTGTCTGTGAGGAGCATTCATTTTGCTGCATATTACAAAATAAATAGAAATATTTCAGAATCATCATGTACATGAAACGGGGACCAGAAAATAAAATCCCAGGGTTTATTTGGTTAGAAATGCAGAAATTTCATTATCTTCTGATTCTCACAGAAGGGGTTTTCTTACTACTTCTGATCTCCAGCAGACATCTTTAAATTTTTGTGACATATTGGGTACTTATGAAGCATGGCAGACTTGTGCTTTTGGAAGTTAAGATCATACCCTCAGAAACAAGGATCAGCCCAGAAAGCAGCAGTGAGCATCTCTTCACGTGCCTGTCACCATCTCATTGGCAAGAGCACCAAAATGAGCAGCACTAAGAATTTTGGAGGCCTGTTCAGCCACAAGCAGTGCTGGGGACATTTTGTGTGGTCTTTGCTTGTCTGTAGGGAAATGAGCTGTGACTGTTTTATCTTGGCTGCAGAATGTGCCTACTATGCTGTAGCCAGCTAAAGCTGGCCAACTCCAGAGCCAAATTCCTCTAACCAGAGATGCAGCCACAAAATCAAAAAAATTGGAGAGAGGAGAGGAAAAAAAAAAAAATAATGGAGGGGAATCAGGTAGAGTAAGTTTTAACTTCTAGCTAAAGGAGACAAAGAGCTGTGCTCCCCAGCCTGTGTTGGCTTATCACACCACCACTGAGCAAGTATCATGCAGCTGGCGACGTTGTATTTTGTTTTCCATGTCCTCCTCAAAATACTTCAATTTTGTGTGTCATGAGTAATGTTACAATGTGTTATAGGTTAGGAGCCACCACATCATAGTATTCCCTTTATGTTCTTGTTTCCCAAATTCTCTGTCCCTTCCCATGATCTGTCCCTTTTGGTGTCCTTTCCTTCAGTGCCCTCCCCTGCCTCATCATCCTCTGTTCCTATGCTTATCAAATGGTCTTTGATCCTTTTCTGCTTGTCAGTTAACCCATCAATCCTTTTCTCAGCTGCACTTTTCTCATAATGCCCCAGGGATGGGCTGAGAGATGCTCTCTGGCAGGCAAGCACTGCCAAAGGAATAATAGCCAGTTCTGGGGATGGGCCCAAAACAGGGGAGCCAGTGGATTTTGTGCCTCCCTACATGGGCCCATTGATATCTGGGACTCAGCCTGGGTAGATGAAGCAGGCGACGAAAAGCAGTTTGCCAAACTGATCATAGGGTGATGAGGGAGCAGCAATGCGAAGCAAATTTTACTTATAGGCATCTGTTAGCAGCCATTTGGGAACTAAACCAAATGCCCTAGTGTAATCCTGTTGTGCTGCTTCCATTGTTCTGGGCTCCTTTCTTACTTGCATAGCCAGCAGGAGGAAGCTGGTGGCTTTGGCTTTCTCTCTTACTCCTTTGCTGCTCCATGTTGAAATAACCTGTTTCTGCCTCTTGTTCAAATGTTGAGCAAGTCTGTTTCTTAGGTTTTGGCTTGCTCCATGGGATATGAAGTAGGGAATGCCAAATCTGCTGCTGTTTTGCAGAACATTTGATTTGGAGGGGCAGTCACTTCACCTCAGTCTGAAACTGGAAGGAAATGGAAAAATCGTGTCTAGTGTCTGCCTAAACATGTTGGTGAAAAAGTCTTCCTAGCCCTTTCTGGGGTTACCTGTATTGCTGATAATATTCTGAAATTACATCTGAGAATATCGGAGGCCCATGAGCTAAACACACATCTGTGTCAAGTTAGCCAAGAGTTGCGTCTAATGTTACAGGAGTTGAAATCAAGGTGCAAAAATAATATGAGTTAGCCCAGAGTTTACAGGAAGACTCAAGCAATTCGGCAGCAGAGTGACAGGAAATCTCCCCATCTTCAGGGCTGTGCATAATGACAGAGCCAGAAGTGCTAAAAAAAGTGTAGTGCCAAACACTGCTGTTAGGTTTCGTTGTCTTCATGTAGGTCGCTAAGAAGCTTCTGAAAAATGAACTTTTGTAATGAGATTGGGCATACAGCTGTACTGCTGGGTAATTTAGGATGGGAAGTAGTTAATGCTTAAGTCACAGTAAGAATAAAAATGGTATGTTTCCAACTTCATACATGCTCCACTATGAAGAGATGTCTAACTTAGTTTAACTTTGTGCTTGTGACGACCTTTTCAAGTTATGATTACTGCACTGATGGATTGGTTTAGTTGAAAAGGTAGGTGGTAGCAGTTCTGAGTTTCCTTTAAATATGACTTCCCTAGAAAAGCTGGCATACATCTTCTATTAATACTAACAATATTCAGCATAAAATTGAAGCAAGTTTTAACTGTTATACAGTTGCATACCTAAATATGAAAAATAAGACTATGAGTCTTTCTGTATGTGCACTATTTCCTGATTTTCGGGCCTGATGTACATCAACAATAATGGACCAATCCAGCCAAAATTTGCTTCCACAGCTGCTGGCTTTAGGAAGTTCCCTGGGCCTCTTGTGTTCTGCAGCTGTGGAGGCTATTCCCTGCTCTGAACAAAAGAATCTCCCCTCTCCTGTGACTGCAAATGCTGAATGAGACATCCTGTAACACCCTATTCAGAGGAGCAGAGCTGACAGCTGAAGGCCATCCTTGGCATTTCAGTCTTTATAGATAAGGACAGATGGTGTGTAACCATGAGCAAGGAACCCCTTAGGTCCTAAAACAGGAGAGGACATTTCTAGGGAATTGTTATAAAAGTTCATTGCCCGAAGATCTTGGTTCTTGTTCTGCTCTAGAGTGAATAAGAAGAGGTATTCAGCAGAGGTTTAAAGAAAAAATAATCTGGCATATTAGATTATTGCAACATCCTTAGGCAAGTACAGAGAGCACATTTCTCCACATACACCAAGAGTAACCCCAGGAGAACTGCTTCATTAAACGTTTCTTACAGAACCATGCAAAACTTGCCTACTTTCAAGTTTTGCTCTGTTTAGATATAAAATTATCTGTTGTAAGTTTCATTTAAATTCCTTAATTTGCACCTTTCAAATGACTTGAAGCCCACTTACGGTTTTGCAAACGAAACCTGATGGTTTTAAGTGAGTTTCAATTTGAGCTTTTAACATTCTTGTTCAAACCTGAAACTCAAAGTGAAATTCCGGGGGTGCAAAAACATGTGTATGGAAAAATCAAAGGAAAAATTTGCAAGAACTTGCGCAAACCAAATGTGCAAAACTTCCTGCAGTTCAGGCTCTATCTGTTTATGCAGATCATCTTAGTCTTGTCCTCTTTGCTATGTGGCTGTGGAGGCCAGAGGTTCTGATGGTGGTAGTTGCCAGGAGCAGTACGGCCAAAGAACTGATATCTTTCCACAGTCAGCTACTGTCCTTATGGGGACAGCAATTCATCCAAATCTAAATTTGTCTTCAGATTCCAAGCATACATCAGTAAGGCTAAAACAGTTTAAGCTCTGTTGATAATGTGTAAGTGAAGCTGAAGGAACAAGGTTTGAAGCTTATTTGAAGCAGGGAAAGGAAAATTTTTAGTAACTGAGCTGCAACAAATGGGTAATTACAGAGAGAGCTGGGTGGTGGGGGTGGGAAATGAGATGAATTATGAGGTTTTATCTAATTTCCATCCCTGCAGCAATTTTGGTTGGAAAACAAAAACCAAGCGTGCTTCGTTATTGCATGAAATAAATAAAACAAAACCAGAATGCTGTGGTGGCTTCTGGATCTGTAAAGCATGCAAAACTAAAACCACCACATGCAAAAACGGTCACAAAAAGAGTGAGTGCAAGCTGAAGGGTTGGTGATACTGGCTCTCTGCAATGCACACAGCTCACAATTCTCAGCACAGCTGACCTCTTGGGAACTGATAGGAAGTCCTGGCTCTGCTTGAGTCAATGAGAATTTTGCTGTGGACTTCAGGAAAGCTGGAACTTCACAGCATAACCCATGTTGTGCAATATATTGTCCCTGGCTCTTAAAACCTTGCAAAATCTCATAGGTGGGCAAATATGCATTTGTAGTGCTCTGGGTCTTCTGTTTAGCAAGAATGGGAAATTAAAGGCATCCCATGTTCACTACAGCTAGCTAGGCTCCTGGCAGTGACATACTATCCTCCCCATGAAAACTAAATACACCAATGTAGAGCTAACATGACTGTAAGTGGTCTCAGGTTGCTCATTCTGCTTGCTTGTATGTGCTGTCCCCTCCCTTTGTCTGTGCTGTTGTCTTAAACTGCTTTAGTGTGTTCAGGCTTTGGCAGTACTTAGAGGAAGGGTTCTTGGCCCTGTTTGGTCTTTAGCCACTCAGGTCTACATCCTCACTCCCATTCACAATGTGGGCCTCAAGTAGTAGTTGTGATACTTAATGTTCAGACATGTTACTAAGAGAATTTACTTTCTATTAAGTAAACTGGATCCTCTGATTGTAACATTAGCAACAGAAAAATGCCATGTTCAGCAAACAAATAGGGATTAATTTTTGGGTCTTGTCCATGGATATCCTTAGAGATGTGCCACCATCCCTAGGCAAGAATTTCTTTTTCTTAAGACTATGTTTTTGAATGTGGAGTCCTATAAGGCTGCTGTTATTGTTACAGAAGTTATCCTATTCACACTCTTCCTGCTAAATCAGCCAAAACTTTATTTTCATTGTCTGTGAAAGATCTGGCTGTTTTCAGTGGTTTATGTTTGGGGACAGGGCAAATTCAATTCATTGGCAATTTAAAAGCTGTGCATTCATAACTGAACTGGCTGGGTTTCCTTATGTCTACTTCCTTGTCTCATCTCTGTAAGGCTTAGGTACAAGGATGAGATCTAGAGTGCTTTGGAGAACTTAAAAATGGAAAAGCAATATGCTGTATCTTTTTTCCTTTAAGTAAGTCTACCTAAATAAATGTACAGATGAAATGGCAAAAGCTGACAATAAAATGGTGTAAAGTGTGTATTTCTTGCATACCACGTTGCTAGGGGTCCCAAAGCAGGTCCCTATGTCATTTTATATGCTAAAGCTGTAGATGAGTGGGAACTTAGGACTGAAATAGCACCATTAGTAGCTTCCAGTAATCTGTTCTTGTCGTGGGAAATGCATTACTAAGGAAAGAAACGACATTTATTTTAATGAGAGTTTGAAATTCCGTTCAGCAAATCACAGTAGTCATAAGGGTGCCAGGGTGAATTGACTTTATAAGGTCCACTTCAGGAAGTGTCATGGTATTATTTCCTAATATCTTGAACCTTGGCCTTTTCCTATAGAAACTCCAAAAAGTTTAACATCTGTAGAGGAAGTAGCTGGGATCTTGGAGGTGGAGACAGCTTGTTACACTGGTTAAGATGCGCCATCAAGAAATTTTCCTTTCAGGAAAAACACAAACAAAACAAAATGTGGGGTTTATTTCTGTGGTGGCTCATCTGGAGAAACCCTGTAATGATTGTATTGTATTCATAAGTATCATGCAAAATCAGCAGGGTGTAGCTAGTGGTGCAGGATTTGGATTGATTTAAGACAGAAGAATAAGCAGGAAGAGAACTGGTTGTCAAGGGTGTGTGAGAATCAGTTGGGGTAGGATTTGCTTTGTTAGTGGTGTAACCAGCCGGTGAGTGCTTCTTCTGAAGTCTGCAAAGTGGGCACATAATATAGCTGCCCACACACTATGGGTATAATGCTAGCTGTGGTTGATTCTTTCTTTTTCTTTTTTTTTTTTATAAATATAGATGAATAAGGGAAATTATATTTAGGCTTGTTTTAGTTGGGCGAAAAAATTGCCAGCTTGTTTTCCCAGCCTTGCTTTCTGCAAGAGCCCAAATAGCTTCGGTTGCCTCGTAAATCCACAGTGATTACAATGTATTATCTATGCAGACACAAAAATACTTCAGCAAAGAAGATGCCAAAACAGTTCCTTAATTTTGGGAGAAAAATGATTCAGCCCCCATCTCTCTTCCACCCACAGTCTCCTTCTGTTGGCTGTGACTTTCTCTTATGCTTCAACAGGAAATAGCTTTTTGGCTGAGTCTGAACTCTAGAGTGTGCTGGATCTTACAGGTATACTGTCAGATGGAGTTTGTATTGGACACAAGTTGTGTCACTTGAGTACATCAAAGTACTTAGGTTTCTTGTAAAGTTGACGTTAATGGTTTTTCGTACATGACTAGTTATTTGTTTTCTTGTTACACAATTTCAAATAATGTAAAAGTTAAAGGGGAGAAATACTTTCTGTGCTGTGTAAGAGGGATGTGGGACCAAGTTCACTTCAGCAGAGAGCTGAGTAAATTGTTGAGAAGCCTGATAAAATAGGATTGTACAGTCATCTGGAATTTTGTGTGGGTGAATGAATACAGTATGGAAATACATTCCATTTATTTCTAATGGATATTTCCTATGTATTGGTGAAGGGACCTGAGTTCTGCTCAATGTCATGGATGAGAGAGTTGGAGATCATTAAATGAATTATCTGTATTATGTGTTTCACCCAATCATGTTTTGCAGTGAAAATCACAGTGCGAGGCCACATATTAATTTAATGAAGTACAAACAGTGGCCGTTTCTTGTAAGGTTGGATATAGACCCTCTCAAATTTTGGAAACTGACAGCTTAAGAATATCTTGTGCTGGGTTATTGTGTTTAACACAAATGGGCATGTCTATCTTTCATGAACTGATCATATCCCTTTCATAAGACATTCTTACTTTTGACTTCCACATATCATAGAATTGTAAAATGGTTTGGGTTGGAAGAAACATCTCGTTCCACCCACCTGCTATGGGCAAGGACACCTTCCACTAGCCCAGGTTGCCCAAAGCCCTATCCAACCTGGCCTTGAACACTTCCAGGGATGTGGCCTCAACAACTTCTCCGGGCAACCTGTTCCAGTGCCTCACCACCCTCATATGGAAGAATTTCTTCCTAATCTCTAATCTAAGTCTCCCCTCATTCATCTTAAAGCCATTACCCCTTGTCCTATCACTACGTGCCCTTGTCCCTTTCCAGCTTTCTTGTTAGGTCCCTTTAGGTACTGGAAGACTGCAATAAGGTCTCTCCCCAGAGCCTTCTCTTCTCCAGGCTGAACAACCCCAACTCTCTTAGCCTGTCCTCATAGGAGAAGTGCTGCAGCCCTCTGATCATCTTCTTGTCCCTCCTCTGGACTTGCTCCAGCAGGTCTGTGTCCTTCTTGTATTGGGGATCCCAGAGCTGGACACAGTACTCCAGGTGGGGTCTCATGAGAGCAGAGTAGAGGCAGAATCACCTCCCTTAACCTGCTAGTTGTGCTTCTTTTGATGCAGCCCAGGATATGGTTGGCTTTCTGGGCTGCAAGTGCACATTGACAGCTCACGTTGAGATTCTTCATCCACCAACACCCCCAAGCCCTTCTCTTCAGGGCTGCTCTCAATCCATTCTCCACCCAGCCTGTAGCTGTGCTTGGGATTACCCTGACCCATGTGCAGGGCCTTACACTTGACCTTGTTGAACTTCATAAGGTTTGCATAGGCCCACCTCTCAAGCATGTGAAGGTCCCTTCAGCGTGTTGACTGCACCAGTCGGTTTGATATCATCAGTGAACTTGCTGAGGGTGCACTCAATTGCACCGTCCATGTCACTGACAAAAATGTTAAACAGTGCCTGTTCAACCATACTTCATTCAAGTTATGCCTTTTAAACTAAAACGTTATTTGGTTTCTCACTGTGTAGAAGCTTTCTCATACCTGTTGTCTTTTTAGTAATGATCTCAATCAAATCAATGATCTAGAATTAGAAAGTACCGAATCTCTGTAATACACTCTGTCCTCCAATCCGTTGGCAGAAAAGTAATGAGCAAGAAAAGTTATTTAAAAATATTCTTTAAGACTAGATACAGTTCAGGATCTGAATCTGTGTGCCACTCCCTACTCCCACCTGTATTGGATATAATGTGCTTTCAAGGTTTGAGAACAAGTGTTAAAGACAAAATATAATCAAAGATGGAGATTTAAAAAAAAAAAAAGGTGACAACATGTGAAATGTCCTTGCCAAAGTTCATCATAGCCCATTAAACAGGTATTTAAAACAATACCTTGTCTAGAAAAAAATATTTCTCTTCTAGATGTTTTGCAGTAAAACAGTTGCTAGAGAGTGACAGGGAACTCCTAGTATTGGACTGTACGAGGTGGGGATTGGACAGGCACTGTGGGTAAGGAACAGCCTGGAGAGAGGAGGGTAGCTTCTGTTGAGAGAGGAAGTACTGGGCAGGAAGGAAGGTTACAAAATAAGTTCCTTGGCAATCAGTCAGCTATTTTGTACTTCTATTAATGACTGGCATAAAAAGACAGAGAATGTTGAGGAAATTTGATGATAGTATACAGTTGGAACCCATTGCTAATGCAGAAAGGGCAGGAATATCTTACAAGAAGAAATGGACAACCCCTAGGTTTGGAGTAATAGAAACGGTGAAAGTTAATGGAAAAAAAGTGCAAGATCAGGATCACTGGCAATTTCTGATATAAACGGAAAGTTCATGATTTGGAAACAGAGGAAGAGGCAGACCTGAGTGTATTAGGTGATCACAGGATAGCTAGTAGCCAGCTATACCTTCCAGGCAGAAAAGGGCAAACAGAATTTGACATTGACCAAGTCTTCCTGGTTGACATAAGGAAGTATTTGTGCCCATCAAGATGTCATAAAGCTGTATCTGAATACCATGTACAACTCTAATTTTCCGTGTTGAAAAAAGGCAAACTTGAGCCACAGCAAATCCACAGAAGAGTTACTGGGATCATGGGAACAATAAGCTTATCTGTAAGAAGAAACTAAATTGGCAATGGTTTATTTAGCCTAGCAAAATGAAATCTGAGATGTGACTTACAAATATATCCATGGGAGAAAATACCAGAAAAGCAGTGCTATTTAAAAGACAACAGTTAAACACAAACAAATGGCTATAAACTGACCTTGAGGAAATTTGAACTGCAGTTTAGATTTCTAACTAACAGAAGAGCTAGGTTCTGGAACAAGCGTCGTGGGACAGAATAGGAAGAACTAACTAGTTTTACTACAGACCTGAACTGGTTTATTAAAGGAATACTACAGTGTGCTTTTCTGTGGATGAAGATGATGGTATGACCCAAAAGTCTTATGGAGGAGCTCAGAATTTCTTGCTTGATCCCAGGTTACTCCCCTTTGGTTAGCACTTGGGTGGCAGTGTTTTAAGAATGTGTGGAAACTGCATGAGATTTTATTCTTGATTCAGTGGTCAAACTTGAGAATTGGTAATGCCTTAAGATATTTTCACTGCAGTAGATCAAACTTCGATGCTGCCGGGAAAATGTGATTGTCCCTCTGTACTCAGCCCTTGAGGCCGCACCTCAAGCACTGTGTTCAGTTTTGGGCCCCTCGCTACAAGAAAGACATTGAGGCCCTGGAGCGTGTCCAGAGAAGGGCAATGAAACTGGTGAAGGGGCTGGAGCACAAGTCTTGTAAGGAGCAACTGAGGGAACTGGGACTGTTTAGTCTGAAGAAGGGGAGGCTCAGGGGAGACCTTATTGCCCTCTACAACTACATGAAAGGAAGTTGTGGCGAGCTGGGGGTCAGCCTCTTCTTGCAGATAACTAGTTGCGCCAGGGGAGGTTCAGGTTGGAGATGAGGAGAGATTTCTTCTCGGAAAGGGTGATCGGGCATTGGAACAGGTTGCCCAGGAGGTGGTGGAGTCACTGTCCCTGGGGGTGTTTAAAGAAAGGTTGGATCTGGTACTTAGGGACATGGTTTAGTGGGTAATAGGTGGTGGGGGGACAGTTGGACTAGATGATCCTTGAGGTCTCTTTCAACCTTAATGATTCTATGGTTCTAGAAAGCCACAAAATTTAACAAATCCTTATGGATTTGGAGGTGAAGGCATTAAAGCACTAAAGATCATCTGTCATTACCCCTCTGAAAGACTAGCAAATTGGTGTACAGAGGTAGAAGCTGCTCCACAGTGCCAACATCTATTCAAAATTTCATGGATTTCCAGATTTTCATATGTTCTATTAAAATTTATTTTTTATAACATTCATTTTTCTCCAATTAATAGTCAAAATGGTGTACTTATTCCACCTAATGCCTTTAGATGGACCAGGCATTTTTGCTTCCTAATAAAGAAAATACTTCGCATTCCCCGTTTAAGTTGTTTTTATAACTTTGTTCAGAAATACCTTTGCTGAATTCCCTTCTTATCTCCTTCCATCTCTGAGCACCCAACAAAGGAAGGAATCATGAAACCAGAATAATTTTCTTCTCGTTAAAAGGATTCTTAACTTATACACAGCCAAAATCTTGTTGATTAAATTGTCAACATATTCGTGGTCTAATCATAATGACATGGTATTCAAAGAAGAATCTTTCATAAGTATTTCCCATTCATAACAATAGAATGCAGCAGAGTATGAAAATAAATATGCTGTGTGAAAATTTATGTAGACATCAATCAGTGGTTTGTGTTCTCTGGTCAAGATGAATTGTACTTTTGAAATCCTCTAAAAGCTGCTGTAATACTGCTATTTTAGAATAAAAACAATTGTCCTGCTGGCAGGATTAAACCCATGACACTTTTTCTCCTTAACTTTTCTCTTTTTGATGTGCACGTCACTATAGGTTCATGTATGTAGGATTTTTAAATCCCAGCGATGCCAAAACTCTTCCTCTTCTTTTAGCAAATGTTTCATTTTAGAAACATCTTTTTCAATGAAAATAAAGTAGATTCAAACTTTTGGAAAGTGGATTACCATAAAATAAATAATACAGAATAGTTGCAATTGAAATTTAATTTCTTCTGACTGAAACAAAAAATTACACCAAAGGGGCTTTTAAATAATGATTCTATGATTCTAATTGGCTAAAATTTTTTTTCATATGCTAACGTTTGCGCAGCTGTGTTTGTAATGTATCCTGAAAAATTTAAGATGCATTACTTAAGATATATTTCTATACTCCTTGTGGTTTTAGGAAAACTACCCTTGAAAGAAGGGCTTTTGTTCAGACAGCTTGCTATGCTGATTACTCACAGGAAGGATCGTGGGTTTTTTTCTCAGTGTCATGTCTTTTAAAAAAATAAAATAAAATTGTAAAGCCCACAGTCTCAAAGTTTGTGTGCTGGTTTGACACAGTAACAGTTTTCCATGTGAAGCTTTTATTTTGTATGACTTCTACAGTTAGGACAATTACTGAATTTTGGAAAGAAAAACTCTGTATATTTATTAGTGCACTTTACTCCAGGTAAACATGAATTACACTGTTGATTGGATCTTCCAAATTAAATACAGAAATACTGTTCTTTTATTTATGTATCCCTAATCTATATACCATGCAGGTTAATACATTCTAACATTTCCATGCAGCCTTCCTCTAGCATCCTAATTCGGCTGCATGTTTTACAGATCATAGAATCATTAAGGTTGGAAGAGACCTCAAGGATCATCTAGTCCAACCGTCCCACTACCACCTATTACCCACTAAACCATGTCCTTAAGTACCAGATCCAACCTTTCTTTAAACACCCCCAGGGATGGTGACTCCACCATCTCCCTTGGCAACCCCTTCCAATGCCCGACCACTTTTTCAGAGAAGAAATTTCTCTTAATCTCCAACCTGAACCTCCCCTGGCACAACTTGCAGCCGTTCAGACTTTTTAGTCTCTTCTTGCAAATCAGCTGTTGCAAACCATTATCAGTTTAGCTGTTCTTTCTCTATGTTCTCTAATTCTATTTATTTTTCAAGATGCAAAGACCAGAACCCATATAATTTCTGATGCTGAGTTAACATCTGACATTGCTAATTTCCCTAAGGCTATATTTCATCCTCTGTTGGACTTAATAGTGTCTTACCTTTGGTGCTGAAAGATAAATTAAATTCAGTGAATCGACCATTATCTCGAAAATGGATATTGCAGTAGAAGGATTAAAAGTAAATAGCATGTCTGTTGGCAAAATAAACCCAGAGAGTTGTTTAGGCTTCCCAGAAGGATTCAAGTTTGACTGGGTGTGGAACTAAACTATCTGAACATGACAAAATATGTGAGTGGAATCTATACATGTGAAAACACAGTGAGAGTTTGATAAAGCTGTCTATAGCTTTAAAACTTGTTTTTAAATTAATGTAAGTTGATTATATCTCAATGAGAAAGCTGTAGGCATCTATACAAAACATGGAAATAACTAGATTATTTTGAATAGCTTGATGAAGCAGTTGCAGGCTAGCTCTTAATCTTTTTCTAGTGCTGTAGTCCTATGACATGAAAAGAACATAAAGAATTTAGCAGTTTTAAATGTGGCCTAATCATTAACAGTGGCTTTTTTATTGATGGTTTAGATCAAACCATGAATATAGTGCTGTTAGGGCTGATGCACCCCACAGTTTATACCTACGTGGAGTAATCAGCCCTTCCTTCTACTGAATTTCTGTGCAATTTAAAGAAAAAAAACAACAAAAAAAAAAACAAGCAATCCCATCCTCTCCTCTTGATTGGTACTGAAGGCTGCAATTAGGAATTTCCTGAATGGAAATTTTCTTCTGGACTGAGAAGCTGATTCTGCTCTTCACTCCAATAAAACTATTTTAATCCAAAAGCTCTAAATCTAACCCATAGCATTCTGGAAGAGTAACCTTACTAAGCCCAGGAGAAATTTTTTTTTTAAATTTTTATTTTTTTAATTTCATTTCTGGTCTTGTGAAATATTGGCTAAACTACTTTTTCCTTTCCTAACCTTCAGCTTCTCTTTCTCTCCCTGTCTCGTCAGACCCAAACTACAGATTATAACCATTTAAATTTTTCCACTTCCCCTCAGTTTCTTATGTTTACTTGCTTCCTTCTTTCCCCAGCTGCTTCTCCTGACACAGGTGGTGTTCTCTCTTATTTTGGAATAGTCTTACAAAACAGTATAAGGGAACATAGCTTTATCTTCAGTTTGGCAGCTGCTGGTGTACTTCACATGCTTAAGGACAGGCTGGTACCAAAATGAGTTTCTATAAGGCACAAACGGATAAAGCAAGCTTACTGTTCGACCAGAGGGGAGAAATAAAACCTAGCGGTGATTTTTAGTTTTTCTTTAAAAAAAAAAAAAAAAAAGTAGTCTTGGACATGATTAGAAAGAAATAGAGGCAAAATAGAAAAGGCTACCTATAGTTTTCACTCGTTTCCGTTCATCATTTTAAAGGCAGTGCAATGTTTGGTCTGCAGCTGCACCTTGCAAATGAAGCCGTGGGGGCAGCTTCACTGCCCTGTCTCCTTTAAATTTCAGGTATCATCTCCTCTACTGAGGTATGCTTCATTCCGTCCTTCTCCCATGACTTGTTTGTCTTCTAAGCCTCATGTAAACTGACTGTATTTCTCTAACCAAGCCTGGAAAGCAGAAAAGAAACAAGCATATTCTGTCTCTATAGAGAAAGAATGAAGGGAAATAAACAAGGAAAAATGAACAAATCAGGAACAAATACATAATTGCTCTTTTCTCCCTATATTCTTATTCATTTCTTGGAGCATAGGAATAACTCATTTTCACCACTAATAAATGCTGCTAGCACTTTAAAGTTAAGACCACATATCCCATGGTTCCCCAGGGTATTTCCCAGGAGTACAAAGGAAGAGCTCAGAGGTTTTGAGAAGGCCACATCTCTAGGGCAGTGTTTAGCAGAGGTAGTACTGTTTTCAGTCTTACGTTTTTGTTCCAGGACAAGTGTAAGATAACACCTGTCACTGAAGCTGGTTACATTGCGATGAGCTGAGTTAATCCTTCAAAAATCTCTGCTACTTGTCCACCCCTCTTACTCCATAGTGATGTATGTTTCACTCCAAGCTATTGCCTTTACTGCGGTTCTGCCTTAAAATGTGAGGCTAGAGGGACAACTCCAGGTATAAGAGACTAATTTCTGATTCTGTGTTCTAGGTACTGTAATACAAGACTGCTTTTCTATCTACTAATTGAAAACCTTGATACTCTGGTGGTAGGTGAGTGCGTAAAAACACATTTCTGCAATGCTTTGTCTGAGACTAAGAGTAGTGCTGTGCATTAGATTGAAGTAACTTCTCTCTGATTTACTCGTGGGCTGTGTGATCTGATACAGTTATAATCTGCATAAGTACAGAAATTATTAATGGTAATATACTTACCTAGTTCTTTTTCTGTTACTGCCAAAACATTATCTATTTCAGTAACTTTATGTAGCAGTGGGTTTTGCAGGTTGCCTGAAGAAATGTTTCCTTTTCTTTGTTGTAAGCTAAATGAAACTGGGCTCTAAATGTGTGTATGTGACTCTTGACCTTGCATTCTGAGAAGTGGAGCAAGTCCTTTTTTTCATAAGATCTTCACTTGATTAAAAAGTTTTCATTGCCTAAGTTCTGTTAGTCACGTCACATAAAGGAAAAATAAACACACCAGCTGATGATTGGAGGACAAGTCGTGAGGCTGGGAGGGTGTTGTCACCTACATCTGCACAGGAAAATTAAGATATATTCTTGGTTTATTTCTGTATGCAGTATGTTCTTTGCAGCCAAGCTGAACTTCTGCATTTAAACACGTAAGTTGTGTATACACTTAATTTTAAGTTGAAGGATAATCCCCTTTCTTACATTGAGTTCATTTGTAAGACTTTGCTGAGTCAAAGCTTTAATCGCACACAGGTTTTTAAATCCTGCAATACTTCAAATGACTTGGGCATAGGATCTTTGCATTGACCTCCTAATGGAACAGGAGCAGTATTTGACAATATTGTTTTACTGAACAGATTTGAAAATTAATTAAATTAAAAATAACTATGAAATGTTTTCATGACAGATGTCTAAGTGCACTTCAAATTATTGCATTTTTGTTGTCCCTTCACACCTGAGGAAACGAACATGTAGAAGATAAGAGCTTGCAAGAGTATCAGAGCCAGGGAAACTTAGGAAAGTCTTGTTAGTTCATCCTGTGAATCCAGGCCACAGCCTTAGCCTCAGACCCAGACTGCTTCAAAATTCTTGCTAAATATACTTTCATATATTTTCATAATTTGCACTCCTCAAACAAATTTTACATAAGCATTAGAGACCCAGTCATATATATCTTGAACATTATGAAAGTCCTGTTCTAAAGTTTGCTGGGGCTAAGAGTGAGCCTTCAATTCCCAGAAGTTATCTATCATTTATTCTTTTCCGTGTTTCAGCTGTGTTCTATTTCCCAAGCCTTTTTCTATGGACCTATAAAAGAGAAATAATTCTACTATTTAACAGTCTGACTAGAGGAAAGTTAACCTTGGCAGGATGGGGAGGTGGGTGTTTAATTTATTCAGTACTGCCTCTTTTTAGTCAAAGTTGTTGATTCTTTGTGTGATTATCTGGAAGCATCACTACTTCATTTATGGCTAGTTTACGTATTGGGGAGGAAAAAACAGACTAGCACTGGAAACAAAAATATCAGTTCTTTTAACAACATGGCTAATTTAATGAAAACAGAATATGAATGGAAACAAAAATATTCAAATGTTTGTTGGACCTACGTGTATCTGAGTTTTTCAGTTGAAAGGATTTGAAGGCCAGGATTGTATTCAACTTCAGACAGTAGTGACAGAATGTGATTGCACTTCATTTAGGTATTTCTTCCAGTTAACCAAAGGCATAACATTTGCAACCCCTACTTAAATACCAGATGAAATTAATTTAATTGTAAGGAAGCTATTTCATATTGTTACAGCACTTTATGTCTTCACATTTGACAAGTACAAGCATTTAACCTTTTAATTGAAAATTACTTTGTGGATCCTGCCAGAAACTGCCAACTGAAAACACTAACTCCTATTCCTGCGTCATGTAATACAATAGGTACAAAGTCAGATGTCCTTGACGGGCACACACTGGGGCTGTGTGGGTGGGAAGTTCTGTGTCCTTCCAGAATGAACTTCCTTCTGCTACAAAGACTGATTACACAGTTTAAGGATCGTTCTATTATTTCTATATACAGGTTCTTGTAAGAAGATAAATTGTTATTCCCCTGTATGGAAGTACTTTTACTTTTATTGTTTAAGGCAGGAGCAGTGCTTCAAGGGGAAGAAAAGTTTTATTATTCTTTTTTACATCTGGAATTTTGGAATATGTGTATTTTTATACAAGGCAGGAGTGGGGAGGGAGGGAAACAGGGAGGAGAAGTATTTCTTTACATCTTCCAAAAGAACTGGAGTTGGAAGCTGCAATAAGGTATGACGTTAGTGAAGTGCTCCAGTAGTGATGGCTGTGCACAGCTCAGGTCATGCAGGTACAGTAGTTCCTAAGAGAGGATGAGTACAACTCCAGACTGTGCCATAAGGACATTGTAAGATTTTCATTTAGATCCATGAAAGATTCTTAGTTAAAAGCTGCTAAGTGTTACTATTTTGTCTGTAACTGTGTTTTCAGAAGTACTTTCTAAACAGGGACTTAAACTGATGATTTTTGACAGTTCCAGTGTGTTGTGCAGAGTTGAGTACCGGAGGCTGAGACAGAGGAGATGTGTTTTCAGACCCTCAGAGTGTTTTGGCTATTCTGAACACCTCAGCTGCAGGAAAGTGGAGGTTACAAGTCCACAAAGCAGAAATTTTTACTCTGCTAATGTAGTTTGTGGGAAGGTATTGTGATTTTACCCACTGACAAAGGCTTTTCAGGGTTGCAGGCAAAACTAGATTTCATTGCCTTGAGGAGTTGGAGGACAGGACCTGGACTATATCTAAGGTAGGAATGGGATCTGAAGGTTGATCTAGGGAACAAAGACCTGATTAAACAGATTTGCTGTTCTCTGGTGCTTTGAAGATGGTGACTGCTGTTGCTTCTTTGAAGCTTCTTCCTGCCTTTGGTGGAAATGAAAGGAGAAGGAACAAGGCTGACTTCTTAAGGGTTTGCCATAACAAAACAGGTCTCAGTTATAGCTGTTTTGCCTTCGTTGCACTTAGCTGAAATGAGTGAATGGGTTCAAAATTGAATGGCAGATAGAAAGATGGATAGAGCACGTGATTGTGTAAACTTTCTTCCCCTAGGAGACCAGCCTGAACTAAAGAAAAGTTAGTTTTAACTCAGCATATTTAAAATTTAGATTGTGCTGCTTAAAAACCTTTGTTATTGTGAACTCTTTCAGATAGAGACAGCATACATGAGTGCTGAAAAAGCTTTTGTGCAAAAATATGAGGGTTGGTCAAAGTAAAATGCATGTAAATTGATCACATGCAAATTCTCTTGAAAAAAGCATGCATTGGTATAAACCGTTTCCAGAAGAGAGACTCAAGTGAAATGAGGAATTGTAGCTACGTTCTTCTATGGCCAAATAGGGAAGCATACTGCAGCTTTAAGTGACTTGCATTGATAACTCGTCTTTCCATGGTGAAGTTTCATGGAGTCCCATAGTCACTGAATGGTTATATATAAAGGTTGGATTTGGGGTTTCTAAATACATTCAAATCCAGTCTATTATTTAACAAAACATAAAAAAAAAAAGTCAAGTAAGGAAGAATTCAGTGCGTGAATAAACTGAACATGTGTAAGCACCCTGTGAATGGCAAGTAATAGAGAATATTGTGTAAAAATAGGGTTAAGCTGTGTTTATAGGAACAGGAAGGAATACACAAAACTTGGCTCTGTGCATGCACTGTGGAAATACCTGTGCCAAACTAAAGGGATGTAGAGCCTCTGGAATTAGATCGGGAAATAAGCTATAGTTAGTTACTGTTATTTGCACAGGCCTGGTTTGTGCAGATAAATTTTGTGAAAGGATCTACGTATATAAGCAATTTGTCATGCAAGTAACTTTCGTTAACACTGCGTCCACAGTCAGATCACTCATGAGGTAGCAGAATTGGGCCACAAGCTAGTGTCGGTCAACTTCTCTTTTCAAATCTCTGGGTGTTTCAGTCTTGTGGCTAAAATGAAAATGGAGTGCTTCTCACCACCCTAGCTTTACTAACAATTCTGGTTTTGTGAAAGGTCAGCACATGAATGTGTCTTGTAACATTACACATTGCCTTTACTCAAAAACTCACATGCATGGGGAAACTGACACAACAGTTTATTTTGGAAAATTAGTAAATCCAAGGGATGGATACCATGTGTCAAAATAATCCTTAGTGCACGTGCTTGCATTTTCACATAGACATTTTTGAAAATTATACTGTGAAAACTAAATAGAAAATCAGTTTGCTAGGGAGCAGACTTAAGCCACTTTTCTGTACAGACTACAAGATGTGGTCTCTTTTACTAGACATGCAAGCAAAAGCAGTTCCATCTTTACTTCAGCCCTTTGCTGTTGCTCTCCAGAGATGTCAAACAAGATCTAAAGAACCAGTTAGTGAAGTTAGGCAGAGGAGGATTAAGACTGAAATTTCAGAACTAAAGATGTGAGAATAGCTAAATGGCCTCTAGGATTCCTTCCACATCTCCTGAGCACTCTAAAAGCTTGGTACTTACTTGAAGCTGGTTCAGTTTTGGAGCCAGTGAGAGAGACAGGCATCTCCAGCAGAAGTTCATTTGATGTTCATCCTGTATATGCTAAAAGGGAAGAAGTGATGGTGTTGCAGCAAAAGTTCTTGGCTTCTAAATGCTGACAAATACAGCACTGTTTAAACAAGTGAATAGTCTTATCTGTTTGCTTTAAAACTTTAAGTGAATCTCATGTGAAGCAGTTAATAACTTTCACCTTGGTCAAATGTGAATGGAGAATGATTTTTGGGGGTGTTGAGACTGTGCTGTTGTGTTTGATTACATTTCATTGATGCTTTAAGGAGAGGCTTTTTGTTTGTTTGGTTTTGGTTTTTTATTCCCCCCAATAGCCCAAATAAAAAAGTGCACGTAAGCTCTTTGCTGAACCTGTCCAGGGTGACACATAGCAGATCTTGAACTGGAAGAATAATGCAGAGTTCCTGAGCTCCAGGACATTGAAGCTCCAAGACATAATTGACAACAAGGTCATTATCTGGGAATAGAATGATGCAGACTTGTTTTGGTTAGTTTCTTAGGTGTTTTGAATATAGTTAGTGGACATTTCTGCATATATGTTAACAAGTATTTTAAAGTCGTAGCAGTCTGCTTCACCTGCACAGTGTTCTACATGTGGGAATATATATGGAAGAGAGGTTGAGATCTTTTTGGTAACAAGGCCCTAGCCTGCTTTTATTTTGATTCTGGTTAATGTTTGCTTAGTGAGCTGGGAATGGGAAATCCACAATTGAAAGCATCATGCTAGTATCATGCTGACAATGAAAATCTCTTTTGTGGAGACTTGAATTGCTAAAATATTTTAAAAGTTTACTAGAGTTGGGTTTTCAGTCCTTTTCCTGAAGTGGAAACAGGCTTAGTACTGTCAGTCTACACTGTTGCCATGAGAACAGGGCATTGCCTGCCATTTTCCTTCTTATATATGCTGGGACTGTAAAATAAATTACTGTTTCATAATTTAGCTTTAAGCAAAAGGAATATTTCAATGGTGACAGTTCTGGAAATGCTTTAACTTTTAAATGCTGACACCAAATAATAAGTAAAACCTTGTGATTAATGTTTCCAGAAGGGACTATTAACATTGTCCTACATCTGTTCATGATATAATCTCCAAATGAAAAACACTCACTTAAAAAAAAAAAAAAGGAAACTAAAAGAAACCCTAAAGAAGTATATGTTTATGCAGCATTTCAGTGCAGACTTAATTCTAATGTGTGGACATCCTTGGTAAGACTTAACCAACTAATTTTTCATCTGATCATTATTTAGTCAAACCTCTATGGTACTCCTGAGGTTGCTTAAATTTCATTGACAAGATGTTGTTCCATTTGCTGAAAAATGTGGTCATTTCAAATTACACTACATGAAAGAGCTTTTTATTACTTAGAGTAAAATTAACCATCATATTTGATGGAGATACTTAATGGTAGATCAGGCATAAAGTTCTGTGAAGCATCGTTATCTAATTAGTTCTTGCTGATATAAATATTTGAGATTGTATAGGAAGAGGTTGGGTTTTTTATATGACTGGGAAGAATTTGCAGGAGTCCCATCATCTTTTGGGAAGTATTTAGGACTACTGAAGTAGAATTTGTAGAACATATTGCAGCAACTCATTCAGAAAATAATTATTCTGAAAATAACTATGTGTATTGGTTGGGAATAATTTGCCCATTTAAGACAAAACCCTAAATTGACATATGTCACCAAGATAGCTGTATTATTTTCAGTCTGCATGTCTTGATCTCAAATTATTGTACTTAATGAATAAAAGTTTGTGGCATTCATGTGCTCTATGAAAATGAATGCTGAAAAATAATCCTTTTTTATGCAAAGTGGTGAGTTTGTCAGTATTAAGTTTGTACCATACCAAATACTTTCTAATATGTGTAAATTGGCATTTCTGATAGCTTTTTTAGATTCCTGTAGAATAGTGATTTTGATCTCAGTTGAGTGCTGTTTGTCATGAGCAACTGGTTCCCAGTTTTCTTGCTTTAGCTGTCATAAGAAATCAGTGATAACTGAACAGTTACAGGCAGTATCACTTACAGGCCACCCTTTGGGGTTTTTTGGTTTGATTTTTTTGGTTTTGTTTTGTGTGGGTTTTTTTTTTTTAATGGTGCATCTTTTAATTGATGCTGTTTCCTGCTAGCATACTTTAGTTTTAACAAACAACTCTGTTGTTGTTTGGGTACTGAAGTGAGGTGCAAATTGCGAGGCATGGAATGCAGGGTGCATATTGCTAGGTGCCTTATGCAGATTTAACATCTACATGTGGTAGAGCTAAAATACTGTCATAGGTGGTGTTGAGTATCAGCCATGGAAAAAAAATGAATGTATCTTCAGAGTGAATGATTGAATAGAAGCAACAGGTTGATTAGGAATCTCAAAAGCCCCATTCAAGTGTTTAAATCTAAATGAATACCTTCGTGCTTTGCTTGTGCTGGCCATGCTTCAGGCTAATCTCTCTCTTTCCTAGAAATCAAGCAAGTCCCCTTTAAAATAAGTTGAGTTGAAGGTTGTTCCAAAATTTATCTTGGAACATCATTGTTCTAGCCTTTATGGATAGATCAAGATATATTCCAAGTAATTTTTGACAAACTAAATCCAGACAGCTCTGGATAGAAGGCTATCCATCATACTTAAGCTGCCTGAAATGACTTTCATGGCATTAACAGTATTTTAACAATGAAATCTAAACTTCACATCGGTAAACGATTTGTTTAACCAACTGCTTATATAAAACACACAGGGTGTTTTTATTTCTCTGTTTACACACACACATATACACACACAGAGACACATATACACACACAACTTGCATGTATTATATGAGTGCAGTTTGGTAAGAAAAGATCAGATTACTTGTCTTTCCAGGAAATAATATGTAATACACTCAATTTATGTCAATAAGAAAACAAAGTTAAAATGCCAATTAAAATAAAATTTACTCACGTTTTTCACATAGTTTCTGTCCTCAGTTATTGAATTAGAACAGAATGAAGACATTGGCATTTGGGGAAATATACTTCTTCATGTACAGGCGTAGAACTATATTGAAGAAAAGCTTCAGGCTAGTTTGCTCTGGTTATAAAGTAACATCTCACATATACCACTTCAGTTTTGTGTGAATGAATGGACATACACTCTATCTGATCACAGAAGATGACATTCAAGTTATTTGGTTGTTCATACCTGCAAAAAACCTGTAAAGAGAAGGCTGCTTCTGTACGTTCTGACCAGACTGTTTGCCATGCAGTGGGGCTCAGGTTGTTATGTTGTAAGCTGTAGCTTGGGAAGGTTGCACTGTTTTCCTTACTTCACTTACCTGTCCTGTTTAGAAAAAACTTGAAGATCTCAAATGAGCTAATGCAGATTTTTTTAAATTAAGAAAATGAGCCAGAGCAAGAAAAAGTTTTGGTAAAATATGTCTTTTACTACTGCTGCGGTGTAGTTTGTCATTTTGTGCTCAGTCCTTCAGTCTAGTGTGTTTGTTTCTATGTGTTTTTGTGTGTTAGAGGCTTGTCTACTGTGTCAGATTGTGCAAAATATGACATATTGCAGGTTTGTTTTTTTCCCTGTTTGCGCGGGATTGTATAACGCATCTTTCCTGTTAGTATAAGTGATTGGGCATAACTGACTCCTTTCTGTTGTCTAATTACTCTGTTTTGACATGTTTTTCTCTGTGTGTGAGCTCTAATAATGTGTGTGTGACATTTACCTTACTGAGGTGGCCCTTTCATTGCTATTTATGTTGTCATATTAAATCTGTTTCTGAAACCAGTTTGTCACTTGAAGTACAGACAAAACATTGTTCGACACGTGCAATACAAACAACTGCCAAACCTCGAACTTGTATGTTGGTGTCAGACTTCTTAGCCAGCGATATTGAAACAGCTGTGTATGCTAGGCTTTTTTATACCCACAATTACTGAATGAACTTGGAAAGAGTGAGTAGGGGAAAGGGAGACTCCAGTGAATATATACAGCAAGTTTTTTGGCCCAGTGGTTATAAAAATGGTACTAGAAACAGTCTCTCAGTCTGCTGAGGGCTTAAGTTCATTATCAACACAATTTACTCTAAGAATCTTCATGGAAAAGTGGAATATTCCTGATGTATAAAGAGAAATGGTGATTATCATGTTTTCCTACAAAATATTTCTGCAGCCAAGGTGGAAAGAATATTGTTGAGGTATTTTAGGCTTAACGCTATATGCATTGTTTAAAGTTAAATTTCAGAGGGGAAAAAAGTGATGGTTGCAGAGGAAATTCAGATTTTTTTTTCCCTCCAAATCAGCTTAAGGAAAATTATTTAGATATTAAAAAAAAAAAAAAGTTAATTCTTTCTGCTGCTCTGGAGACAAGGTTCATTTGACACTGATGTAAGATACAGATTGGTCAGCCTAAATGCTAGATGTGGTTGCTTCAGCTGGCAGATCTGACAGCACAGGAGGATGTAAGAGAGAAAACTCTGCATGTAAGACCTATGAATGAGGCTAGCTTTCTATTGCACATAAAGCTAAAGATACCATCATTGTCTTCAGAGCATGCTCCAAGAGAAATGGCTTTTCTAGATTAAAAGTGCTGTTTAATAGACCGCTCATGTGATACAGCCCTAAAAATTACAGATGTGGATAATTCAATAGGTCCTCTGAGCTCTCTTTCACTCTTTTTTAAGAACTCATTTCTTCAATGGACAGATGCTAGATTACTAGTGTCAGGATAGTCTCCATGCAAATAGTTACTTTTTGGGGCTTTTTTTGAGAGTTGTTTGTTTTCTTTGTAATGCTGTATACTTTCAGGAAAAAGGATTATCTTGGTGTGTTTGAAATTGCCTGGCATATCTTGAATTCTAATTCTTTCTAGAACAACCAAATGTTTGCTCATGTTTTTAGAAGGCATACTTACACAGCATTTGTGCGTAATGAGAAATAAAGAACATGGCATCTTCCAAGCAGGCTCTGAGCAAATATTCTGGACTTGAACAAAGTCTACTTTCCAGTCTGGGTAGGTGTCTTGTTCTCTCATGTCTTATACTCAATTTAGCTGCGTGGTTTCCCTGAATACTGGTACAGGCCTAGGTTTCCATTAATATAAACAAGAACCAAATGTGGCTTTTCGTTCAGCAAGTCCCGTTTAAATCCATGGAAACCCAGAACTGTGTGTTTAGATTAATTACTTCAGGTTGACTTCAGAATAGTAAAAATATCCAAAGTTTGATAACTGGTTTATACTTCTGTGATGTGGACTAAAGGCCAATAAGGGTTAAGAAGATAGAAGTCCCAATTTCTCCTTCATTTTACCTTAGATAAATCTGAGCCCAGGCCTCCAGAGGTGAAAGGCTAGCACATTAACTAGGACCTTAAATGTGTGCTGAAGCACACAAACCTGCAGTATCTTTTGAAATCTGTGCAGGTTTCTCCTGCCTGCTGTGCGTAATTTCAGAATATGCTGTCACCATTAAAGAAAAAAAACAAGTTTTCTCTTTCATCTGTGCACCCCACGGCACCGATTGGGGGAATCAGTCCCCAGGCTCCCCTAAAATTTGTGATCTTTGGCTCCTGCTGTAAATTGATTCCGTGCTGTGCCTCCTGACATGTGAACTGGGTAAAATCCATTTTGAAGTCTTTTAAAACCTGGCATTAACCCTGTGGCATCTCCTTAAGTGCCGATATTTTCTCATTAAATTATTTACTGGGAAAACTTGCTTTTAAAACTCTAGCAGCATTGCAAGCTAACTTGTTAAAATCTCAGTATTAAAGATAGACGTTCCGGTGCGCTTTGAATTTCTCCTGAGACCTGATGTTGGGAAAAGTGAGTTCAATTAGTCATGAGTGAGGTGAGTGCCTCACTACTGTGCAAATTGCTTTGGGACCATTTGGCCCATGTCTACTCATGATCCTTCCCTCTCATAAATACAGATGTGTAAAGTAGTCAATATTTTGTTTAAGCTTATCTTGGACTGATTATCTGAAACTCTCAAATTTTTTTTTTGCTTCAGTGCCATGTAGTAAAAAGACTTAAATTTTTCAGATTTTTCCCTCTGCTCTTTTGTAGGGAAGTCGTAATGTCTTTTGTACACATGTGTCTCTCTTTACATTTATTCCGTATGATTTGGTTCACTGCCCACTGAAATGAAGTAGCCTTTGGGATTACAACATAGTAGTGTTTTACTCAAGAGTTTGGGACAGGAGGTCAAAATGAATAACTATTTGAAAACTGTAGGGATTTTTAAGTAGCCAGAACTTAATTCCAAAGAGAACATGGCTTTGGACAAAATAGCAAAACCAATAGAAGTTCTTTCATGATAGAGATGCATTGCAACCCTGGTGTCACATCTTAAGACAACAGTACTGGCAGTGGAGTACCCTTACACTGTAAAATCATAAGGGATTTGATTTAAACCAATGGTCGTGCATGCTGGCAGATGCTGCTTGTTTTTTTGCAAAGGACTAGTTGTGAAAACAGCCTCTCTGTTCTTTAAGCACTTACTCACTTGGGTTCTGTTTTTAAAAGAAGGGCTGAACTACTTTCCCTTCAAGGAAGCCACGCTCAAACCAACTGGATGCTGACTAGAGCAGGATTTTGAGAACTCGCCAAAGTTACGTCTTTTCTTCTCTATCTCCGCACTGCTGTTTATGTAGATGTCTGGCGTACGGTTTAGTTGGTAGCAACTGATAAGGCATAATACTGCTTGTTGTTGTATACTAAAAGTGAGGTGAAACTATATTTCACTTTTTCTTTGAGAAAAAGGCTAGTAATACAGGACTTGTCAAGACCCTTTCCTGTGTTTGATAGCTTTATCACAGCCCCAGCTCGAAAGGTTAAATGTTTTGGATTACACAGAACGTACATTATATGGAGGACTTACTATAAATCAACAAGGCAGGTATGTTAAACACAGAAAAATATCTACAGCTGTTCTCTTACTCATCCTGCTTGTTATTTAACTCTGTCTCTACCCAAAGGAATATTTTTAGTTGTACTGTCAACAGTTTCAAAACAAAGAAGCAACTACAACTGGCAAATGAGGAACCCAGCTGGTGCTATGTTTAGGCTCCCAATGAATATACTCTAATCCTGACACCTGCAAGCTATTTAATCAGGATTTACAATTGAACATGAAGGATGAGAGGTCCAGAGGGCTGTGTTCTTGGTGTTTTGATTGCAAATGATGGAGAAAAACTTTGTTATCGGATGTTGTAGTTATTTGAAGTTTGGTGCCCTCTAACCCATGGGGGACCAAGAATCATTTATCACTTCACAGCAAAAGCCAAAAAAAGCCACTATGGCTTACACACTAGCATTCTCCTTTAGCTTTTCCTGTATTACAGTGTAAACACGCCTTGGATTTATGAACAATGAAAAACAATTTCCAGCAGGCACATGGAAAGGAGAGCTTATAAGGAAAGTATGCGTTATCAGTTCTGTGTGAAATAGAAAAGATTGCTTTGAATTCTTCAGCACCAGTAATGTACCTTAAAGATGAGCAGAAAGAACATGAAGGAAATTGAATGAAACAAGACTTTATTTTAAGAAAAGACCCTTTTCCATAGTGCGATTCTTGAATCTCAGAGTGGTAATGTCAAGGGTGAATGGTTCCTTTCATAAAGGTTGTCTTTGCTCCTCCGAAGACCCTCTGTTTCCCAGAACATGTGACATAACATGAAGAAATTTAAAATTTCGCTATACCATCACATAGCAAGCCCAGATGTGCCATTATGTTGCTGTGCTTGTTTATTTTATTTATTTACTGAAGGTTTCCAAATACTTGTAGCTGAGTTCATGACAAATTAAACATCATTCTGGCAGTAGCATTAGCATATGTACATGGGGTGTGTATGTGGGGGGTAGCATGCTTTTCTCTTGCTGTGTTGTGCTGTCAACAACACAGTTATGAACAAGCGGGGTGCGGTGTAATTGACACCCTGCAAAAAGTGACTAATCAGCTGTCTGAAGTTGTTAGGTAACAATGATCTTGCCTCTGGGTCTGACTGGATGATGTAATGCCTGTAAATTATTTTTTTGTGGTTTGAGGCTATTGTGTAACTCAATATCCTGCAGAGGGTTTGTATAGCTAGAGTCACAGAATAAGTCAGAATTTATTTCTAACTTGATTATGCTGTTTTATTTTGTTCTTAATTTAAAAGGGGGGGAAGTATTTCTTACTTTTCAAGGTAAATAGCTAGTGGGGACAGCATGAAAGGCCTCAAAGCAGTCATCTTTGTGGATTCTGTAGTCAGCTGGAGGCAGACTGGGGACAGAGAGCTTTCCTCCAGAGCATCTTGTATTCCAGGTTGCTACAGGTTGTGCTGGCCAGGATGATTCCATTAATTAAGGTTCTTGTGCTATATGACCTGCCTATCCTGCACTGCCCAGCAGGCTGTCTTTTGGGCTTTAAGGTTTTACTTCACAGTGTTGACTACACAGAGGGACTTAATCTAGGGTCTCTTCAAACTTACAGTTATAACTGCAGAGACAAATATTTTGGCAGCATCACCCCTTTCTACATCAGATGCTGTCATCTCTTGGCATGTGGATGGATGATACCACTTACGCAGCACTAATGATACAGGATCTTCAGTGCTTGTTGAACTGTTGCACTGGAAAGAACTTAAAACTGCTCCCTGAATTCTTCCTCAGCTTTATTTACCTGTTTGGGCTTTGCAGTTTCTTTCTTCCCACATTTCTTTAAACAAGAGACTCTGCTTTCTACAAATGTTCTTCCTTCTCTTTGAACATCTCCCCTCTAGTCCAGATGTTGGTGGCATTGACCAAATATTTCTTGTGGTGAATGCTCAGATTACAAGAAGTCCATCACTCCTGAGGACCGACCAGCTTTGCAGACTTGCGCAAGGTTCTTCCCTTAGGGAATTATCAGCTGTTGTCAGTCTCATGCCAGCTGACTTCTCTCTGGAGAATCTCCATTACAATCCCTCTGGTGTCCTTTGATACCTATTACAACTTGACCTTCCCTTAGCTTGTTTGTCATATCCACTTCCTTCATTATGTACATTGCATGCACTCATTGTGCTTTTCTGTTGATTCCACAGTTTAATTGCTACCCCCAACTCTGTCTGATTAATACAATACTGTCAAGTAACTCCTGCAAATAACTTTTTCATGTGGAGTTATACATGCCATTGTTTCTGTGGACAAAGGAAACAATGCTCAGTACTGTCTAGGGAACCATAATGTGAAGATACAATAAAGTCACACATTCGGTTCTGATTGCAGCTTTGCAGGGTGAACAGGTTACTGCCCAGGGGCTTTCTTCTGTTTTTTTCCCCAGTCTCTAGAGATCTGCCACAATAACTTTGTGTGTAAATGCTTTCTAGACTTTGAGAAAAAAGTTACATTTTTAAAGTGCTTAAGATAACCCAGTCATTTTAATTGAACAAGATTAGGAAACAAGTAATTGGGCAGTGATCTTGGATATGCTGGGAAGCAGCTGGGGCCAGTAACCTCTTCATTTAAATCAGACTGCAGCCAGAACAGGACTGCTGACTTCTGTATCTCTTGGCACTGGATTAACAGCACTTGCATTGACTTTTTGCACCCTTGAACTCTCATCCTGTTCATCGCATCTGTGAGATCAGATGTAAAATATTTTTCAAGGCCATGTTAGCATTCTCAATCCTAAAACTGCATTTCTACAGTTTCATTGCCTCTTTGAAAGCAGAAAGCAATGTTATTGCCTGGAGTTCTGCTTCTTAAAGGGCTCCATGAGGAATGCCATTCATGCTAAGAAGAGGCAAAAAAGTCTCTTTAGAACACAAAAGTCACTGAAGATACGAAAAAATGAATGGAGGAATGAGACAAAGAAGGGTTAATCAAATGGAAGGTATAGTGAAATACTAGAACTGCCACACATTTGACATACACTCTCTACCAAGACGTGAAAAATTTCTTACTTCAAAGATTTACCTTAGACACACCTGTTTGGTAAAATAGCAAATTTCTCGAGTCAACTTTTTTGTAACTAAAAGAGATGTTTAATTCCACTGGCACTCTGCTGAAAAATACCAGTGCGGCCATCAGATATCATATCAATAGATTGACCTACATGCTTGAAATCTCATCTGTCCTGCCCAGCTCTATCATTTCATCTAATAAAAGGTATAAAGGTATCGCTTCATTCTGGGAGCACTGCCTTGCTCACCACAGTTAACAGCAACATTAATGCTACAGCCTGAAATATCTACTTTGACACAGTTGTAAGATCTTCTCCAATGCTAGCTGGAGTATTCCAATAGATACTACACCTCAAAAATGGTACTTTGGGAATAAGTTGTGTTAATTTTTGAGCAAGCACATCAGAGAAATGGTGATTGCTTACAAAGCAAAGCCTTTGTAGATTATCCTAATTCCCAGTGGTCTGCCATTAGGGTGGTGGAAAGCTTGGTATGTGCAGTTACCTTTGGGCTCGAATTTGAATGTTATGCTGCTGCTTTTGCAACACCTAGTAAGGAGAGAAAAACTTTACTATTTGACTTGGTAAATATGCTACAGTACTCCATAAACTGATAAAATTTATTAAAGGCTCAGCAGAACACTGAATTTATCAATTGTGTTCTCCAATGTAATAACTTAGCTGCTTTGGTATGTAGGTATATCTTTTCCTTTTTGAATAACATTTTGGAAAATACTAATAGGGATGGTGAAATGTTTCACAACACATCTCATTTAAAGGCATAACTTCTATTGTAATGTGGAGTTTCAAATTTAGCATTATGGACAGACAGATCAGTTCAGGTATTAATTGGTCAAATATATTGACAAGTAAACTGACAAGTCAGGAATAACCCCCTTTCTGTTTAACTGAAGGTTGTTAATTACTGTCCATTTCAGCATATGAAAATGAACTTGGCTTTTTCTTTTGAACTCTATCTTTAGAAGTTCAGGGTGGGGAAGTACAGTGTTTATTCAAGAAGGCTGTGAATCTGTGTACCTCAGCTAGATTATCACTTTGCAACATTGGCAGGTAGTTAACAAAACAAATGGCTTAGACAGTAATGCATGAGCTGGGTTCTGCAGTTTCTTCTCAAGCACCAGACTTGTCCAATGATAGAATCTGTTAGCATTGTGAAAGAGAAGCCTCTGTCCTTCAGATTTATTTTTTTTTAAAGTGAAATATGGAGGGAATTCAAATACATGGTACTTGTGATATCTAGTGTTGAACTGAATAAGTTTAATAAAGGAGTTGAGATCCTTTACTTACACGTATTCCTGTTGACAAGTGACTCTCTGGATGGAATCTATTCTGTTTTGTGTTTATCTGAGGAAGATTTTGGAAGTTTAGGCCCAAATTACTGATGGGAAAAATAAGCTTAAGAAAACTATTTTCTTGTGGCAAGTGAGAAAATATTGCTGAGTTGCACCTAAACAAAAAAACTCGTGACAGACAAAGCAGTGCTGCTGGGACAATTCAAATGCTTGAAGTCTTACGAAAGGCATGTCTATGAAGAGTTCATAATGTCTAAGTATTACTCAACGTATAATTTCTCTTGGCAGTGACTTAGCAATGCTCATGATTTTGAGTTGTATAGGGTCACAATCTATGATTCTATTCTATGAATTGACTTTATGTACTATCTAATCATAACAGGAAGTGAGACATCAGTATGAGTTACTTTGGGAATAAAAATTTCTCAAGCAATATTAAAGATGCATGTGGGTACCGTGTAGTTTCATGTTTTGGAAGGTAAACTGCATAAAGTTGCAGAAAGGATTGAGCTGTTTGGGTCTAGGATTAGTCTGTTCTGAAAGCTGACCCTCCTAAACCAGATGAAAATGAGTACCTCTTCACATAGACTGGGCAAGTCAAGGCAGCCGGATATGATACTAGCCAAACTGTAAGCTGTTGCCTTCACAAAGTACCATGCCTTAATTGCACTGCTAAGGAAATGAAGTAAACCTAGGCAGAACTTGGATTTTTAGGTAGTTAGGTACAAGGTTATGGTTCAGTCTATAGACAAATAGGTAAGTTCATCACGTGTGATAATTATCTGCATAGCCAATGGAAATCTGAAAGGTTTAAAGAAGTACAAGTGCTTTGACTAGAGATTTTCCATCCTCAGACAACTGTACGTATAAACTGTAACTGTTGGTACTGGTGTGTGCATACACATTTCTTTCAGTGAATTGCACGTCGATATTTTCTGTGGAACAATACCAACAGACAAAAGCATTTTCCACATTTTTTCTTCCCCACTTTTCTCTTCCTTTTTTCAAAAGTGAAGAGAGAAAGAAAAGAGAGAAATAGGAGGATAAAACCCATATGTCAGAATAATTTTTAATACAAATTTTAAATTAATGATTAAAAGTAAATGGAAAACAATTTGCTTTGACATCAAAATAGTTTTGAAAATTTCAAAATCCATTGAAGGTGCTTTTAGTTTTTCAATCCATTCTTAAACTGATCTTTATATATGTCCTTTAAAACTTTTCCAAGCTCCAAGTGACTAGAATGAGTGTCAAGTTATACTGTGTTCTCTTACCATTTCACATTAGGTGAGATAGCTCATGATCAGGGCTTCCAGAAGTGATTATGCTTTTCCATGCTTCCGTTCTTGAGTGACTATTTCAAAATATCTTGCAGAGTCCTGACTTTTCAGAAAATGCATAATGCACATTTCTAAGAATCCAATTTGTTTCATTGGTCATGGTTGAAAACTTGACCTGAAAATATAAAAATTTTTTATCAGAACATCAGTTCTTCCTAGTGGAGGAGTTTCATTGATGTTATTTCTCAGTATATTTGAAATGCCTGAGAATAATCCATACATTCCACTTACATGCCATGTACATTGCAAAGCAAACCAATAATTCGATTTGTGGGCCTTTTTCCTCTCATGATATTTTTATTAAAGGTTATTGTGGTTTAGCAGAACACTGGCAGATCCAAAGGCAACATGCTTTCCATGAGTACTGATGCCTGTAAAACCTGCTGATAGTACAAGGATCCTGATAGATCCTCTGATTAATAGCATGAAATATTTTTATGCATAGACAGATCTGAGTTGTATCATACAGAGAATTCAAAAGAAAAACAAAAGTTTCGTAAAAAGCACTTAGTATATATATGGATAGAATTCATGCAGGTGCAGATATAAAACCAAAATTCAAATACGGGGTAGGTAAACAATGCTGGTTTGCCTGTAGCAGGTTGGATTGCATATGTGAGCTGCAGTTCACATGGGTTTCTTTTTTTTTTAAAAAGTGCAATAGTAATTGATGACTTCTGCTACATTGGGGAGCTACTATTTTGATGGGCAAATGAGGAAGAATCTCAGCTAGATTACATCTCTACACTCCAAAAATACTTAATTTTATATGAATATGAAATAGTAAAGGGAAACAATTGATTATCAGTATGTTTCAGTGGTTAACTTGGATTAAATTAATATTAGGCTACCAGAAAAAGACCCAGTACATTAGATTTTAACTTTTTTTTAATGTGCGATGAGATGATGTTGGATGACATTTTGTGTGTTAATTCATATGTTGCTTGGCTGCATTCTGGACTGTTGGTATGGAACCAATTTTTTTTTTAGTTTTCATTATGACACCAGCTGTAAAAAGCCAAAGAAAAGTGTGGGCTAGTTTCCAAAATGGCTGGTCCCAGGTATATACCTTATAAGTGATTATACTCAATACAGCATGTCCCATTTTGATATGATGCCTCTCAAATTAGTAGTCTCTGATTATTGGGATTCAATATATTTCTATAAAAGTTTGGGGATTTTGTTTTTAAACCTTGTAAAGGATTACTTATTACTTGAGCTATTGGAACATGAGGTAAAAGCAGGGCAAGTAAGCTATTTGTTAGTCATCTCAATAGCATGGGAATTTAAACAAATGTTACATATGCTTGCAAGCAAATGGTCAGCTTCTGAACCATGTGTTTAGTTAGTGAACCTCTGGTTCTCTGGTGATACTCTTTCATGTGCTTGCTGAGGACTTGACTATGCCTGCATTTCTTCTAAAGATGTTAACTTAAAAGCAGCATGATGCTGAAGAGTAGTTGTCAACCCTGAGATTGCAACTATTT
The DNA here is from genome assembly GCA_013399095.1 of Psophia crepitans. NCBI lineage: Eukaryota > Metazoa > Chordata > Aves > Gruiformes > Psophiidae > Psophia > Psophia crepitans. Next base: position 51,056 of record VWZZ01003963.1, on the reverse strand, counting down.
TTCATTATTCCAGTGACATTAAAAAAATCACCTCTTTCGTGACAAGAAATGAAAGTGTTAGACCATACGAATCTGCGTCACATACTTCATTGCCTTGTTCCCATGGTATCTGAATTTGACAGAAAGCACTGCTCAGCTTTTAAAGAGAACACTTTGTGCTTCTGGTTTTGCATCCTGATATGAAACAAACAGCAAGCTTTGAATTGGGGGAGGCAACTTGGGTTTGCTTTGTTGCTTTATTTCTTATAATCCAATTAGAAAGTGCACTGCCATATATCGGCATGTCAGGGAAGGACTGAAGAGTTGTGTTCTGAGTGACTGCTTCATTACTAACTGTGAGGAATACTCCTGCCAGCAGGAGAGCTTTCACAATGTGATCGCAGCAGCTTCTGTAATTCATTTTCTGGTATGTCCTCCTCTGTCATTGCAGTCTTACCCCAACAAGATACAATCTGTCAGAGCCAATAGCATGGCTCCACAAAAATTTCAGCTAAGCCTGAGAAAGCCTGCATAATGCCCTGGGCCCCCACTTAGCATCAAGCTGATCTGCCTTCTCATGATTTTACTGCTCTTGTGCCAGACTGGTTGATGAGAGCTGGTCTTGGCAAGTGACCACAGACTGCAGTCATGCCCTACTGTTGCGGGGCAGACACATCATGGTTGAGTCAGTGTGAAAAGTGCTTTTTGGTAAATAGTCTAGGTGGAATATTGTTAGTATCAACTCTACAGGATAGCTGAAGAACAACGAACTAATATTTCCTACTGTGTTGTAGAGAACTTCTTCCATAAGCTTTTTCTTTCTGGAAGAGCTTTAGTAAAAATAAAGAACATACGTGGAGGGCAGTGCTGAGGTGACATGGCTTGGGTTGCTGGCTGCACCAAGCACAGCTGTTGGTGTTTGCAGACAACTTGGCCCCACACCTCTATTCAGCATGTAGTCTGGAGGTGATGAAAAACTGCTGAGATCCCTGCTGAGGAACAGAAGAATGAAGCATCTTCTCCTTCACAGCTTTTATCTAAAACCAAGTTAATCAATATGTAAAACACTGATAGCAAAATACACTCACTTAGTCTGATGTTCTGAAGAGGTCTGGAAGGCACCATTTGTCCACAGAAAAGCTTTGTCAAGGGAAAGATTACCTGTGGAAAGGATGGGAGGAGTAAGAAGCTGACAATATATTTGTGTCTCTGCTCTAGGGGTGGGAGATACAAAGTAGTGATGACTGCAGGAAAAGCACATCCCCACTGACACTTTCAACTATCTTTACCACAGTTCAGTAAAGCAAGCAGACAAGAATGGCTAGAGAAATTGTTCTTCAGTTTTGCACTGAAGTGGTGATTGAAATTATACTGTTTTGGAACACAATAGAATGAATCTTTTACTCCTACCAAATTATTTTTTTCATAACCATTTCTTACTCTGAATGGATTAATAAACTTACGTATTTATGCAGTAGCTCCCATTTGGGGTAAAACCAATATGCCAGGACTCTGGTATATGGTCAAATGCCAGGACTCTGTTTCCCACAAGTTAGTGTTGTGCCTAAAAGGGCAAAGTGCTAGAACTGTCAAAGGTGTTATTTTGCCCACATGGATAATTTCCCTCAGTACAGACCAATTATTTCTTTCTCCATCATAGTATGTTATCTTCATAAGAATAAAGTAATGCATATTTCTACCATGATCTGTGTAACTAATTAACAGATAGCTGGCCTGTTCTCAACATTGTCCATTTAGACTGCACATGTGACATTTTCTGAGGTATGACAATCCTTTTTTTGTTCTCACTTTTGTTTCTGATGACTATTACCAATCCATTTTCTTTAATTTTTATTGAGCATTGAGTTGGTATGAACAGGTTTTGAAAAACAGTGGCTGAGTGATCTCTTTACTGAGAGGTGTAATAGCTAATTTAGATCCTATTGCTTAACATGTAACTTTTCTGCATTTCCTTGCACATGTCAGCACTGAATTTCTCCTGTTATTTTATTCGCTCAATCATTCGGTGTCATATCGCAAACACTTTTTTTCAGTTCCTCATAGTTATTCTTAATTTTGCTAATCCTGAATTCTGTGCTGTCAGTAGTCTGTGCCTTCTTACTGTTCTGTTTTGTGCATAATTTGGAATAGGCTAAATGGTACTGGCCCCAGCTGTTTGGGACCAACTTCTGCTGCAACTTGTGGTGCAAAATGACCATTTAATCTCTACTTTTTGCTTTCTCTCTTTTAAAGGAAAGAATCTTTTCTCTTTTTATATGAGACCTGAGAGTTCTGAAGAGTCTTTTCTAGTGTCTTGTGAAAAGTTCTTGGTTTGATTCTATTTCTAAGAGTCAGCTTGTTCTTCCTTCTATCATTTTTGTCTGCGCATACTATTTCATTCTCTCCTACAGTGTTAAATCACTCGCTCAGTATGGAAGAAATGCTTGCTAATCTGTAGCTATTCAGATTTATCCTCTACCTTTTTAAAAAGCGAATCAGCAATATCACTTTAATCCTTGATGAGATGTCTCTCCATCATGCCTCCTCTCCTAAAGAGAATCCATGCAAAGGTGACTTTCAACAGAAGTAAAAAAGGGCAGGATGGAGATAGTGAAATGTGAAGCAGTGCATCTGATCTTATGGAAAGCTGATCTCTGGGGATCCCTTTGAGTGTGGGCTCCAATGTGTTCAGTTGAGTTCCATATACTTAAAGCCAACCTAAATGCCTTAGTGATGGTAGTGCTTCTTGAGGAGACTGTAACCTAATTAGCTATTATGTTTCTTAGTTTGAGACCACTTGTTCATACTTACTGTTACATCTATACCCATTATGTTTATTTGTATATAATCTGTGCACTTTCTGTATTACCTATATTTGTATTCTCAAATAAGGGTGTCTGTACAAGAGTAATTAGAGAAGGAAATTAAGCAACTGTCAGAAGTTCAGGTTCTCTTAAGTGGGGCAAGAAACTGCCATTGGTTTTTGCTGCTACTTGTGAGGTAACCCTTGAGATTATGATTGGGTAGAAAATTACTTAATTTGCAGGACAAAGCTCTCCAACCATCCTTTTTCATGTGCCAGCATTACAGGGTTACTTTTCACATAGAAACTTAAATTGGGACCTGGTGTGGTTCTTTTTTTTTTGAAGGTGAGAAACTGATTTAAATTAGTTGTCTTGCTAGCTCTGCGTTTCTCTTCCTCCCCCCCTCTCTGGCTCCACAGCAAGCTGCCTCCTCAGTTAGTCCTGCATGCATTTGTTATGGACGTGTTAACCAAAAGCTGAAGTTACTCTCTCATGTGGATGCCCATCATTTACTCATTCTTGCTCAGGAGAAAGAGGTTCCATCTGCAAGTTTCTGAGACTCTTTCTTTAGTAACAAATTCCAGTTTTCTACACAGCAGAGGCACTGAAGAGTTGATGAGATCTGAGAAAAAATACTCTGTATTGATTCCTGTTCCACAAATCAGTTTCAGGCATAATTGGGAGATTTTTAGCATGCGCTCAGTGCTGCACTAATGTGGCTTTGCAAAACATTGGGTATAAACCCTAAAAGTTTCATTTGTATAGGAAGTTATTTAAATACTAAAGCCTCTAGCGTGCTGCTGCTGCTTCTGTGCATTCATTTAAGATCATCAAAGCAATTAATAATTACAAAATGAAGTCTCTCTAAACTTGAAAAAAAGCAAACAAAACCAACACGGGAACAAGCAGCATCTTATTAGAAATTTCAGTATTAGGTTATAAAATGAAAGTCAGTGATTACTAACACTCCCTCTATCTAAAGATGCATCGGGGATTTTGTGGGTTCATGCTCTACCCATTGTCTATTGCATTACCTGAGATACAGGTTGCTTTGTGCTCGTGACTGCAGCAGTCTGACAGCAGGCTGTTTTTACTTCCATGTTCGTGTTTCAAGTAAAGAAGGAATATGGAAGCAGTCAGGTTTTGCAGTACATTTGTCACAGTGCTGACATAGGAGAGGAATGTCCCTCCCCAGCTGTTGTATCACAAAAACTGTGCATCTGGCTAGCCTGCTGCATATTTGAAAAACTCTTGAGTTCCCACCTATGGGATGCACAGCTCACCCTTCTGTTACAGCTCCCTGGAACACCCACTGTGTTAAAACATTTTCTTGACCAGGGCATTCACACAGTCTCAGATCTGGACAGGCCCAGATGCTAGCTAGGTGAGTCACCACATCAACTGATCTTGCTTTGGCACCAGCAGCTGCTAAGGAGAAAGGGATGGAATAAAAAAATGCACAGCATAAAAGCACACATTCACTGACTTTCACAGAAAGGGAAGACTTAAAGAAAGGGAAGACTTTTCCTGATAACAGTAGTACCAGGACAGTATCATGGAGATTTATTAAGTGGTTGAGTAGTTTCCCTAGAGAGTTGGTGGAGGATCTATTTGATCTATATCTGAGGTGGTTAAAGCTAGATTACGCAAACAACTAGGAAATTTGCTACTGGAGGCAAACATGCAATGGCAGGCAGATAGATGCTGTGATCAAATAGACCTTGCTTCTCTTTCTTCGTTGACCACCAGCTTTTAAAATGAACAGTGTTTGTAAATGTTTGAATAGAAGTTAGGCTTTTCCTCCTCATCATGAACGTCCATGTTTTTGTTAATACCTCCCTCTGTTGAATAAGATTCTTGCATGCAAATAGCTGAAAAATAGTTCAGAACTCACTGACGATCTGAAGTATATTAATTGTCTGGACACTTTAAAGAAGTTCTTCTGGGATAAAATTATTATAGAATGCTTATCAGAAAATAGAGGAATGCAGCTGAGAGGGTTTAGTTTGCCCTATTTCTATGGATATACCAGCTGTATGACATAGAACCACTTTAGTGGTGAATACTTGTTTTTAGCAAGAAAAGAATACTGAGAAACTCTGATTATAAGACCACCACAATCTAATCTGTCTCCTTTCCCTAAGTTTCTGGTTAAAATATGTTGGCATACAGCCCACAACATATTGCCTCTCTTACAGCAGAGCAAAAGTATGCAGAAGTATTTCCTCTAACAATCAAAGCTTCAGTGCAAAAGTAGTGACCCAAATTAACTATTTGGAAGAAAAAGGTTAAAGGTGTTTTAAAAAAGCATTCCTGACCAAATGGAAATAAATCAGCAAACTTCACCCACACATCCTCCAAACCTGCATCAGCAATAATTTCATAGAAATAAAACAAATGGATTGTCACATTCCTTCATGTCTATTACACTTCTGTCTTCATTGCAGAAATTACTCAGAAATGAAAAGTTGGAAGGAAACTTGGCTGTTGGTAATAGCTTTATCACTTACGCTACAGCAAATGTACCCTCTACAGAAATTTCTAGGATGCACTATTTCTGGTTCTAATAAGTATTCCCAAAGTCTTCATGTAAAAGCTCTAATGCTGGATTTGTACATAATAGTAATGAAATGGGCCTCTGGATAACAAAAGTGTCTTAGAGCTACAGTTCAGTTACGCCTAACAAATTTTAGCCCCCATCTAAGAAAGGAGTTTAGCATGCATGTAAACTGTATTTTATATGAGGTTAAGGTGCTCTCTGGAATTGGGGCTTACCTTTAAAACTGATTTTTAGATGCCCTGTTTAGATGAAAAGATCAGTAAAATGGATTTTTCATTAAATTCTGTGTTTAGCTACAAAAAAAAAAAGGATTAAAACACCACATTTAATGCTTAGTGTTGTAAGACATGAGATGGGTGATAAGTGGAGGGTGTTTTGAATTATAGCAGCATTAGAAAAGTATGCCAACTCTTGCTTCTATTTACTTCAAATTTATAGGAAAGGGATGAAGTCAGAAACTTCTAATTAAAGCTACAAAGAAATCAGTACTTTTCCTTTACAAGTGTTAGCTAGGAAGGGAAAAGAACAACTTGAGACTTGTCCAAAAGTAGGGCTGTGGAAGTAGAAGTCAGTTTGACTATGCTAGGTTTTGTGTTTTAGTAAAAGACAGATGTTCATTATTTGCGAAGTGTTTTGCAAGAGATTTCATTGTACTTTTACCTTTTTGCTAGGGCGGATATCTTTGGCTCCGAGGAAGGTGTATTTGAAGATCTCTAGCCTGAAGCAATTCCTTGTCAGTTTTGGCAGTGGACAGTAGTAGGAGAGGTAGTTGATGTTGCATGTAGTAAAAAAAAAAACGGAGAAATTAGAAGCTGAGACTGTCTAACAGAAGAGGTGGCATTTATTAGGAAGAAACCAAGTAGTGTGTAATCAGTTCTGTCGTAGTAAAAGGAGAGTTCCTGAAGAAGGTCTAGTTAGAGGAAATTTTGGTATAGGAAATACTGAGAGTGAAAAATGGAAAGAGCTTGGAAGGCATTGCTGAAGAGTTTATTATGCTCTGAGAACTGGAGAGCATAGGACAGAGTCCCCTCTCAAGCAGGACTCTTCAAGAAACCTCTTATTTTCCTTGTCACTGTAATATAAAATAGGAAATGCTTTAAACTATTGAATAGAGTACACCAATGTTTTTCTTTTCAAAGCAAATAAAAACATTTATTAATTTGGGCAAGATGTTGTGACAAATTCTTCTCACTCTCATAAAATATAGGAACTTCAGTATACTGCTTGAAAACACAGACAATGGCAATGTAAAATACACTAGAAATGCAACATTTCAGCTTGACATCTCTGCCACTTAGACAACTTTGTGCTCCATGCCAGTGCTACCTACCTGTAAACGATTTCTCTGAGCAGCAGCTTATTAGCATTGTCATTTGGCTTTTAGCACAGAAACGACAACTGAAATGGACCAATAGGATAATGCAGTGGTTCCTAATATAAGCAGAACTGAAGAAAAATCAGTTTTCAACAGGCCAACATCTTTGGGGGGCACTACTGGGAAAAGGCTGCTGGGGAAGGTCCAGTCTTTTAGTAAGGGAGATTACTGGGAGAGGAGACATTTCTGTCAGAATAGAAACCCTGCTCTGTGTTTGACGCCCACTGACATTTATCTATATGGTTTAATAGCATTGAGATTCTTAGTTAACATAATGAATTTTGCTTTTATGAAAATCATAGATGCATCAAATAGATACAAGCATCAAATGGCATAACAGAGTCCATACAAAATCATTCAGTTCTTCCTTAAATTGAAACCCCGTATATATCGCAGTAAAGAAAGAATTTGATTATTAATGACTTAACTGCTTTAGTACCTGGGTTCTCCTGAGAGAAACTTAAATCTCAATTACATTTCAGTTTGATATAAAGTAATTACCTGTGAGAAAAGTTTATTATTTCAAAAGTTGCTCTAAGGAGTCCTCAGAACTGATGCTAATTCACTTCTGACTAAATGTATCCCTTGTGTAAATCACTTAAATAAAGATATACTGACAAATATTGCCCCTTATGTCAGCCATTCTTATAATATTGAGGAATGTGGTAATGTGGTGTTATTTGACACTGTGACCTTTACTCACTACTAACTGCATATGGCACGGTAAGTATTAGCTCTTACACACCACGACTAAGACCATTTTAATTGTTTTCCTAGATTCTTCTATGTATAAAAACTAAATAGTAAATTCAGGGTGGTTACTCCCTCACTCCCAGCCACATAATCCAGAACAGAAGAGCTTAAAACTCCAGCCGTTTATGTTCTGCAAAATGCACATCAGTCAGAAGAGAGCAGAGATTTGGCATTTCCATTTTATTAATGCAACTTTTATGGGGAGGAACAGCAGCTGTAACTGAAAAAAGCCCATGTGAAAGATAAATAATGAGGAGAGGGATAGGTGGCAACACAAAAGAGCCAGAGAAGGAACAGTTGGAGGAAGCACATACATCCGAACAGCATCCCTTTAGGTATTCTCCACTTTCACCACAGTCTTTTTCTTAGTGTCTTCCCCACATTTCCACAAGATTTCGTTGGGTATTGTTGACATGGGGCCAACTAAGCATTAAAAACAATCCCTTACCCTCAAACAATAAAAGCAAAATTCACAACAGGTGCAATGACACAAAGGCATCATCCTCCATAGAAGGCAGTAGACAGTACCTGAAGCTTTGGCTATAAAGTATAAACAAAACAGATGCGAAATGAGGCAATAATGAAGCTCATAAAATTCCCACAAGATTCATATCCTTTAGATAGCTTTTATCTATCTGGATAGAAAGAATACATTGAGTGTGTATGTGCTCTGTTTTTAGTGCTGATTTTAGGCAGGCGGTCAATGTCAATGTAGTAACATGGGTAAGAAGTGCTGTAATTTTCTTTTGGCATCAGCACACAGGTCAGGTTGCATTGTTCTATTAGTTTCCCTCAGATTGTATATGTTCACCTTCACACTGAGCTGAAACTCAGCCTCAAAAAATTAGTGGCCTTAGGTGAATTTTTCTTACTGCTAAGATCCTATTGAGAGTAGAAAGAGATCTACGCTGTTTAGCTGTTGCTTCAGTTTAGAAAAAAAAAGGATTTGAGGGGGACTTGTGTTAGGTTTTAAAGTAAGTATCTTGCATTGCAACAGAAATCATATCCAGCTATGATGGAAACGATAATACAGTAAATACGCTGTTTCACATGTATGGTTATAACATGAAAAATAAGTCTGTCTCCACTAATGCCAGCTCTGACTTCCAGCATTCTTGAACCAAACTGTCTCATGTTTTGCACTGTAACAATTAATTGTTCCAAGTTAAACCAAACCTGTATTGCAACTCTGTATCTTTATTAAGCCACAGACAACTTTTATCCTAAGATTTTCGTGTACTTCTGCCTTCTGTGGCTGCCTTATAGGTGAAAATACCAAAACATGACTAGAGTTATTAGCTGTAGTATTTTATACGGTTAGGACCTTAGTACTTACGCTGCTGGAACCTGTTTTTCTGGCCTAGAATTTCAGTCACTTTTCAGGTGGTGCAGTCAGCTCTAGTTAGAGGAATCATCTGAGATTTGGCCATCCTTTATGATGCAGCAGTGGTATTTGTATTCTTGCAACACAATGCATTGCTGCTGCTGGCTCACTCCATGCAAATTTGCATGGTATTACACATGAGTAAATTGAATCTTGAGTATCTGTTTTCTTGAGTGGTGTGTGGCTTAGCATACCCAGACTACCTACAAAGATATATGCAGAAAATCTCCATACCTTCCTCATGGACTGATTCTTTTGGAAGGGTGAGTTTGTTGACGCTTAGAACAGGTGGGAGTCTTTTATCAAACAGTCATTGCCTCTTCTCCCTTCCTTCATAATACTTATCTCTGCACAGTTCTGCCCATCCACAGATCTCAAAGCAGAGCAATTTTTGCCTTTTCCCAGTTGTTTGTTCCTTCTTCAATTGTCTTACTTTTCTGGGAGTCCAAACTGTTTTCTTATCTCTCCTTCTTAACCTAAAAGCATGAAAGAGAAGAAACAGCTAAGTCACTGCAGCTGTCAAGTTTGTCCTGTAATGGGCTCTAAAAAAAAACCCCAGACTGTTCACATTGGAATAGACCTTCCCTTGTGAGGCTGACTTCTGCTGGTGGTAGGAAAAGTTTGAAACTATTGGAATATTTTACGAGTAGTACCTTTAGACTATGATGTTTACTCCTGTCTCTCAATGTGATAAGTTGACATTATGGAAACGCATAAGAACTTTGATTCTATGAAATATGCTTTGTGTTCATGGTAAAAGTGAGTGCAGTGGAAAATGTAAAAATGATGGTCTTTCAAACTTCAAGATATAAAAAGATTTTTTCTACCTGTCCTTTAGATGAGATGTAATGTCAGGATTTTGCCCCCTTTGCAGAAGTACTTTGTCCTTTGTTCAAACTGTTAGGGGAGTTATTTCTCTTCAAGTTTATAATCAGCCTAGTTTGAACAGGCTGTTTCAAATACATGCAATATTCATTGTTATCCTCTGATCTTACTGTGCAATGTTGCTGTGTAGCAGTCAATGATAACTGTGCTTCTGCCCATATGGTTTTCTTCATCTGTGAGTGGGATGAATCTTAATATATGGCTGAAGTCTGGAAGTTTTAAAACAGCTAACTTTAGACCAGTAGTTGGTATTCCTGTTAGCTAATTTAAAGCTAACTCAGATGTGCCATGGTGCCCTGCGGCCATCATAGATATCTTGCAGCTGTCAAGCTATTAGGTCCTATCGATGTCAAAACAATTATGCAACTGGAGTCTGGAAGAACACTGCTGTCATGTGATTGTCCCCCAAAGTACTTGTTTGAGGGTTGCTTAACAATGTATTGTGTTGTCTCAGTGTTAATTTTTTCAGCATACCATCATAAAGCTTCTCATACAGGGAATTAGTATCACAATTTAGGTATATCGTATCTTTATCTCTTTGATCCAAATGTGTCATAACCGCAACATTTTCCTTATATAGCAGTGTTCTTAGACTACATACATCTGCTGCTATCAGGATAACCACCTTGTATGGTTAAAGAGAAGATAAAGAATGACTGCTGCTAAATAAAGAAGGGTAGAAGAAAAAGGAACCAACAATAGAACTGGTATGGAAATTGTTACCATAGCAATCTCTTCAGATGAGCTAGAGAATGTTTAATTGCCAAGCCCATCATGGTGTGGTTTATAACTTGATTACTCAACCCACAGAGGGGAAGTAGTCATGGGGCATGCCTCAGAAATCTTATTCTCATCTGGGCTCCAAATGTGAACAGCCAGATTCAGCTTTGTATGATTAGGAATAGCAGAGATGTTTTTGTCTAGACTGCAAGGTCTCTGGAATAGGAACCAGGCTCTTTATTATTTATCTATAAAGCACCTATTTTAGGTGGTATCCATGAGCATCTAGTATAAATAATGACTTGAAGATAATGAAAACTAACCCAACAGAAATCTGTGCATTGGTGACCAAACCATTGCAGTTTATTGGGAGGGTTTTGCAGGCCATGGTCACCATATAGACATACCATGCTCATTTAATATGTGATGTTTTCTTCACCCTGTTTCTGACACCCATAGTCTTGCACCATTCAGATCCACCCAGAGTGCAGCTGGGGGGATCCTTTCTTCAGGTAAACCAGGACATCACTCAAGTGGTTCCTACTTTCTAACTATCTCAGATTTTACTTCACAGTCTTTCGCAGCCTAGCCTTTCTGTATCCAGAGGACAATTCTGTCTCTGGTTCCTAGATCTCTAATAACACCATCTGTCAAATATCCTCTGACGCTGCCTCTTACACTTGGCAGGCACTTGACGAACAGCCACAATGTTCCCTCATTCCTTTCCTTCTACACTATCTCTAATACTTTCCCTTATGTCTACAGAAAGCATGGCAGTGAGTAGCCCATGGGAGGCTCTTGAGGTGATGATTATGTTCTCAGTTTCCAAGTGCATCTTGTCTCTCCATATCCAGTTGTCTGTCTTTCAACATATATACTTTTGGGGCACGGATTATCCTTGTTTAGACTGGTTAGACACCTAGCAGAGATAAGGCCTAATTGGTGTATGTATTGTGGCAGTGTGTGTTACATAACAACAGAGAAATACAAGTAGTGTTCATCCTTTATGTAAAATTTCAGAAAGAATCTGTTCTACATGACAGTGAAGACTTGTTAGATTTATTTAGATGCAGTCTGAAAAGTTAATAGGAGTCAGGCTGGTTGGCTCAGCTCGCTGACAAAGTCAAATCAGTCTTCTCTAATCTACCACAACAGAACAGTTAAGAGCATGATTTTTCAAGTGTTGGTTAGGTAATTAATTTACAGTCAAAATGCAGTAGTAGTGATTATTTGGTGGTATGAGGCAAAAACAATCTCTGCAGCTGATGCACATTACATACATCCCACAAAGTATGAAGTACTACGCCCTCCAGGATTTCTGTACCTGAGCACGCTCAGTTGCTCATAGCTTTTCATCTTACCTGGCCTCTTTGGATTTTTTTGTAGTTGCAGTTTAAAAAAAGTCCTGTTTGTTTTGCTCACTAGATTTTCTAAAATGCCAACAATCAAGGTATGTCACCAAAAGGGAAACAGTTTTTTTACATTTTTTACATCACTCTTTTACAACACTTTTATATCTTCTGGACTCTTCTTTTGTAACGTCAGTGAGTGCAAAATTCACTGTAGCACTGGGAGCAAGTCCCACCTGTGCAAAGACCTCATCTGCTCCATACTGGTTTACTGCTTTCACCACCTGCATCCATGTTACAGATAAACATCTGGATACTATTACAATTATAAAAAGGTGCAGGTTTTATGCTCAGTGCAGGATTGGACTCTGATTTCACAACCTTCCTCGAAGAGTGAAGCTCAAGTACATCCTGTCCCATTTATAATCAACATACACTTAACATCAATGAAACATAATGGATCTTTATGTCAATTATATCTTCATCATCATCAAACATAATTGAGGTAGTATTAATGATCACTGTTGCTAAAGAGTAAAGGCTATGAATTCAGCTTTCATCATCTGGGACAGAATTGTACTCTTTATGTCCTTTTTTCAGGTAGCAAATTGGTTGTGGATTTCTTTATCTGACAGAGAAAGGAGAGATGGAAGGCATAAGGCTGACTGGTTCTTGCTGATTTGAGTTCTGTCACACAGAACAGAAGCAGACAGTTTATAATCCTTAAGAACTTTTTATAGAATCTATTCCTACTCTTCCCACCCAACAAACAGTAGCAAAATGTCCACTGTCCTTGATTTGTGTATGAGACTAAATATTTGCACGTGCAGCAAGGTACAACTCTCTCCCACACCTATGACCAGATAAGGGCACAGACAGCAGGATGAATATGTGAAAGGGGACACAGAATGGAAAATGTAAAAGCCAAAAGTGATTGAACAAATTCCAACTGGGAAGGAGTATGAAGCTGTACCTGCTACATGTGCGTTCTGCCTCTTTATGGCAGTATTTTAGAAATGTGAGAGACTGTTACTTTGCCAGAATGGACAAGGAAGCATAAAAGTAACCCCAATGTGAAATCCTTCAGGTATTTTAGCTCATTTGTAAATGTGTTCACACCATTTTATCAGTCAGGCATTGCTAAACAGGTGTGGCCATTTCCTCCTGTCATGGTTTCCCTATTTCCTCCTCATATGAGGAAACACTGACTTTTTACTTCTGGCTATGGTTATTTGAATAGATTGAAGAGGCACAAGCATTTTGTGCAATACCACTGTGCATCTACTGAGTAATGGATTAGTAAAACCAGCATACTATTTGTAGGCAGAAGCTAGATTTTGTATTACTTCCTGAAAGACTGTGTTTCCAAAATAGTTTATCTCAGTACCAGATCAGCAATAACCTGTTATGATATTTTGTCACTGAAGAGAGAGAACATTCTTTGGAAATAACATTTCATGGATATAAAGATCAAATCCTGAGCTTCCAGAGATGTCTGTACTCAGGCTGGAGAGATACATTATAGTTTGGCACCAATGCTGTTATCCACCATAATTTTTGATTAAGGGTTTTATTATATGGAAGATAATGATAGTGCATATATCCTGCTTTCAAGTACATTCACCCTTCTGAGATGTTTTGACTGTCCTCTTCTTTCCAAAGTTTTATGTACATCATCCAGACAGCTGTCTCCCCTTCCTCTTCTGCATGTAATGATAATGCTCTCTGCTGTACCTTTATACTGTCTAGGTCTCTGTCTTTTCCACTATTTTCTGTCTCTCGGACATCTTATCTTTACTCTTATTCCAAAACATAGACTGTATTGTATTTGTATGGGATGTGAAGAGGAAATTCTCTAGTTAAAATAATGTATTTTTCGATTACATCAATGAGGTCTACATCAGTCATGTATAACAACAGATGCTAGCCTTGCCTATGAACTGTGCCTTAGATTGTCATAGCTTTAGTGACACGGTTTTCATCCTAATGAGGTTCAACTGTAGATGTGTTCAAATCCTTCAATAAAAATCTTTTGGCTAATTTCTTCAGCGAAATATCTCTTAGAAGCAGAGCAACTTCCTCAACATGACCTCATATTATCTGCCTCCCTTCACTGCTCAGATGTTCTGGTTACTTCCACTACCTACAAGCTTGGCCTTTTGTTTGAACTCTGAATTCATTCCCTCTCTCAATATCTATTATACTTCTACCACACCAGACATATGCCAGATTTCAGATTTGCTTTAGGCATAGTCCTACCTGTGGTTGGTTTTGTCTTCCCACCTTTCCTAATTCAGTTTCTTTCTATGTCAGTTTGCATGACTCCTTCAAATTCCAGCTTGTGCAGAGCAGCATTGTCTGGATTCTCTCATATGCAAGAAAGCATAGCCACGTTGCCCATGTCCTCAAACAACTCAAATGGTTCTGCACTCTACTCACATGCTGCTTCAAAAAAAGCATTGCTTTATTTTAAAATTGCCTGGGGATCACTCCAGCCTTCTATGTGGACATCTTTTTCTCCCTTCTTTCCTCTGTTCTGCTAATAGAAGCTTGTTGTCTATTCTTACACTCTTCCATATTTGTCTTTTCCTCGTTTCATTTCTCTGGGTCATGGTTTTCCACCCATTTTCAAAAGGTCTTTCAGCACTGATGCAAATAAAGCTGTATTAATTTACACCATTTTCTTTCCATCTCTGCCTCAGATTTTCTCATGTGGTTTTACATTTCTGAAGCCACAGTAACACCTATTGTTATGAATCACCATCTGGGATATGACTCTAATGAAAAAGGAGATACAAAATAACTTGAGTTTGGAGATACGCTGGTAAGAAACATTTGTTTAACCATATGGAAATTGCATTTCTCTAGAGCGCAGACATAAAGCTGAAACAGTAGGGATGTCAAGGCAACTCCTCAGAAAATTTTTAAGAACTCACACAATATCTCTTTAAAAGTCTGTCTCTCTTCCTTTTTTAATGGGGAATTCATTAGCAAGTTAATGAGAAATGGCACTTTAAAGATGCTCTGCTATAGCTTCACTATGTTCCCATTTAAGTCCTTAGTAAACTATATAAATTTGAGAAGTGTTATGCCAGTGTGATGTTTTTGATAAGTCCACCCTAGAAATCCAAGGCAATCATATTCTAAATCATTGCTATTCTTTGTGAATTAGATGGAGGATATAAATGGTGTGCATAAATGTTGCTGTTTCTGATCAAGAATCGTAAAAATCCTCATCAGTGAAAGTTTGAATTAATTATAAATAAATAAGGTATTTATTGGATTAGATGTAAGAACTGAGTCACAGTTTGTTTTGATAGATTTTTGGAGTAGGAAAGGATGTGGGTTTTGTTTGTAAATAGAATTTAATTTTACTCACTGGAGGTAGAATTATGCAATTAAACTTTTAAAAAACCTTCTGGCAAAAGGATATTGCAGCACTGTAAAAAAGAGAAAGGACATTTCACACCCAGAAGTTATCCATATGGCCACTGACCACATGTTTGGTAGAGATGTGAACAATATGTCATTGGTATTTACAATTCCAGGTAGTTTTCTTGTATGCCATAAAAAGTAAATACTTAAGCAACAGTCTTTGCTGTGTAGATCTTTAATGGGTGTGGGAAATTCTCTTTATTTAGCCAGGAATGCCCATCATTTGCTGTCTTGGGAGATGTGTTGGCAACAGATGGGATCTCAAGAGCATTGTTTCACTGTTATTCTGATTGTTAAAATGCAGTTCATTTCATTCCTTTTTTTTTTTTTTCTCCTTTCTTGCAGGGGTGAGAGGGACTGTGGAAAATAAGGGGAAAAGTAAAGAAAGCTAGAAAGAAAAGGAGAAAAGAAAATGAAATATGAAAGAAACAATGGGATGAGAATCCCAAGAGAAGTGTTGAAAAATATGGGAGAATTGAGAGCAATAAGTTTGGGTGGAGAATCCTGGCAAATATTCAGCACATACAGGGTACTATAATGGTGAAAAAGGGAGAAATAAGAAAAACATGCAGCTCTGAGTTCTGTGGTGTTTTTTCCCCTCTTTTTCTTCTCCTTTACCTAATGTGCTAGGGATCGGTAGACATGGGATAGTGGAAAACATACTATGGAACCATGTTAATGGAACTATATGCAGTAGTGCAAGACATGGCACTGCCAGCAAGTGGCAGCTGACTTGGTCTTCCATGCAGCTGGACAGATATGGTACCTTGTGCAGCTCAGTACAGATATGGTACCATGTACAGATATGGGACCATTTGCAGCTTAACAAAACATTTTTTTGGTTAAAAACCTTTGGTTTCATTCTTCTTTGGGAATTTCATTTAAGGATGTCCTGGGAGGATGTTTGGAGATTCTATTGTTTTTCAGAATATGGCATGCAGCCCACATGTGTGTGAGGTTTTTCAGCAGAACCTTAACACTTCCAAACAGATGTTTCAAAAAAATGACTTTTCTGAAATGCAATATGCACAGGTCTGACTATATTTTTGTTACAAAAGTCAAACAGATTGACATGTTGAACAAGAAAGATAATGTTTTGAACCTAACATGAGAGGTAATCAAAAGCATTAGTTTAAAAATCCTGTCAACCTCTTTTTTCTTGTTTTTGCCCATAAGCCTTGTGAGGAGAGCCCTTTCCCTCTCTTCTCCACAGCAAAAGTCAAGAGTAATTTTGCATCAGTCGACATGAAAAGAGATAATACGTGAGCTAGCATGCAGGTGGCCTCACTATTTCAAAACTCTGTCAGTTGCACAGAAAATTATGGGTGTGATTTCTCAATATGGGAAGTGATTTGAGGACACCCCTAAATGCAATCTGTCCTTCACTGTTGAATTGATTTTTCTGGGGTTTCTTTAGACTCCAGATTACCATTCAAGATATGTCAATAACTTCTCT
Source organism: Psophia crepitans (assembly GCA_013399095.1). Lineage (NCBI taxonomy): Eukaryota > Metazoa > Chordata > Aves > Gruiformes > Psophiidae > Psophia > Psophia crepitans. The sequence goes on along the minus strand of VWZZ01003963.1, from coordinate 34,356 downwards.
TTTTTGTTTTTCCAAACACATTCTCTAATTTGAATGCCTGGCAACTGGGGGATTTGAGTATGAGCATTGCCAAAAGTCCAGTGTTGTTTCCCTGTCCAGAAGAGGGAGTTCTATGTAAGATATACCAGGTGATTGACCAATTACAGTGAAAAATGTGAAAAATCTACGTCTAGTTCATTGGGTCTTCCTGCGATCATGCTTTCAGAACCACTGATCAGCCTCGTTATATTCTCTTCACTATCTCCAGCCTGTAACTGTACTCTCTCAACATGTCGTCTTGCTTGTGCTTCTGTTTCTACACTCCTGTATTTACAAGACTCAGTTTGTGATCCACGATAAACCACAGATACTTTTCTGTAAATTTCCATTTGTCTGGGGTATCCATATCTGCTTTAGCTATGCTGTATTTTGAGCACCATCTGAAGTAGAAGTTCCGTTCTGATATTTACAGCAGAGTTGGTTTATTTTTTCTAAAGTTTAGAAAGTAATGATGAAGTATTTTTGTGGTCAGGCATATTTTGATTAATACCTGACTCCTTTCCTGACTTTGCCTCTCTATTTTTTGCATCCTGAGGGCATCAATCCTTAATGATTACAAATGAAGTTAAAATACTTGGAACAGAATGTGAGAAGAGGCTTATTAAGTACCTTAAATTTGGTCATTTTCATTAAGGGATTTTATAGTGACATGCCTGAAGACTACTGAGAATAAAGGATCACCTCTGTTTTCTAAGTGCTTTAAGTAGGCCACAATGGTTAACCTGCTCTGTCTTGCCCTAATTGTTTTCTCAGATGATAGTTGCTGGGTATTATTGGGTTTTGATCTTTATAGGTTGGAACCAAATAGTTTTAAAATAGGCACTCAGAAATTTATCGTTCTGAGAGGCACACACTCAATGAAAGTACCGCCCTTTGCTTGTTTCTGTCGTGGTTTCAGGAAACTACTCATTCCCTGTGTCAGAGTTTTGTAGCTCCTTGTTTCCCTTGCAGTTGGCCATCTTAAACCGTTCAGTAACTTTGGATAAACTACTTTGGTTTATGCTTTGAAGACAGGAGTCAGTGCTGCAGTAACTGTCAGTCATTGCTAACCAGTTAATAGGACTTCAGGGGAAATCATAAGGACAAAAACTAATGGGTTCTCTGCCATAGTCACAAGTCTTCTGCCTGGAGCTTGCATGGTGCTTGGAAGACTGTGTGGCTGGCAGCTGGTCAGCTCAGGGGTACTTCTCTGTGATCTTGAAAAGGAAAAGCTTTTTTACTAGAGAAAGGTAATGATTACAGATATTTATTTGCTTACTATTCTCTATTATTTAGGGGGGAAATGTTGTTTGATAGTAGTGAATTGTGCTCAAAGTCTTTTCAATACTTGTCAGTTTAATGGATAGCCATCTCTCAAACATGGTACTACTGTGTCCTGTTGAACCAGTATGAAAAAACCTTACAGTTAATTATGAGTGTCTTGCAATGTTACCAGCCACAGTGCATCCATCTGGAAGTCGTGGGAGCAACTGCTGTTACTGGACTACCACTGGGGTGATTCTGCAATTTTTTTAAGGTCTGAAGTTCTGAAAAACATAGATAGTAGTGATAGGCAGTACTTCTTCCATGAGCCCCATCCTGATATGTCTGTAGTCTGCAATTAACAGTTAGGGACATCTCTGCACTATCTTACATTAGCCGGTAGTGGCACTTCAGTAAAATATTTCTGAAGATTTTAAAGCCCTGTCTTTGAGCATTATGCTGTGCTGCTGCTGTTTGGTACAATGACTGCTATTGTGTTGTGTAGACATGTTGCTTCCCTTTACTAGGTACTAGCTTACTTTACTGTTTGAATTTTAGCTGCACAATAACATTTTTGCATCTGTACTGTAAAGTAGTTAATAAAGCATGCATAAACCAGATTTTCATGCACAGGTTTGACTGGAAGACCTGTCATGAATTAATGAGGTCGCATGCACTTGAGGGCAGCATTTTAGCAAACTGTTTGCAGTAATATTTGGAGAATGTGAAATTGAAGCAGAAATGATATCGGAGTCCAAGGAGCTCTTGGGTCCTACCTGGTGATTGAGATCACCTTTTCTGTAACAGCATGACAGTTCTGGCAATTCTTGAGACTGAGAGCTTAATTAAAGCCAGTGTAGAAACTGAATGGAAGAAGGAAGAGAAGCAAACAAGAGAAAGATGCTCTGTATTAGCCAAACATATCCTGATCTTATCGCCATCTACACACAATCTGTAAACAGTAATGAGTGTCATGTATGTTTATCATGGCAAGACAGTATGGTGGGGATCTGAAGGACCAACCTAGCAACCAGTGAGCATGAGCTAACTTTTATATGCATATACAGTGTAAGTGATAGATGAAACCGTCCACCTCTTCCATCACTGTGGATGGAAGAGCCTATGGAATTCCTATATTTCTAAACAGTAAACATAATAGTATACACAATGCCCCCAGTTTCTTCTTGCTCAGCTTCTTGCAGCCATAAAATGTAGTTCTCTGACCTGCTGTGACTCAGTTTGAGTCATTTCACCTACCTTTATCTCTGTTTTTCCTCAACTTCTTGCTCATCTTACCCTTTAAGCTTTTAAAACAGGAACTTTCTCTTCCTGTGCGTATTTATCTTGTGCCTAACACAACAGCCTCAGTCTTGGTTGAGGCCTCTTGGTGATACCAGAATACAAGTAACAATAGCAGGAGCAGCAGAAGCAATAACAAAGTAGGTGGTTTAACCTTTGATGGTCTTTTCCTGAGACATCTCCAGGTACAGGAATACAGTCACTTATCCATTTATTTATTTTTCTCTCTGTGGTGACTTCAAGTTGGCATATTGTCATACTGCAATGACAAGTCACCAGCAGTGCATGTATTGGCTGGCTTTTTTGGTCACTGATCATTTTTTACTCCATGTAATTGCTTTTCATTTGCAGTTGTTGTTTTAAAGGTGACCCCTAACCCTGCTCAGGGAAAGAAATAACGGATAGATTGAGGTCTGAGTCTTTCTTAGTATTACTACTCAGAGCAAGTGAATATTAGCAAGGGCTGGTACTGCTGCTCATCTGCACCTGCATGGAAGAAAAACTTGAAGGCTAGGGTGTGGTGGTGGTGGGTGTATTTTTTTCCTGCTCTTCTTCCCCCCCCCGCGTTTTCCAGCTGGTCCCTCATCCTGCTTCTCTCTTGTATTTCAGTTTCTCCTGTACTCATTTCTGTTGTGTGGAATTTGAGGTTTTTCAATACGAATTCCCTGCCCCCAGCCAGCACACTCCCCATGGACCTAGCTTCCTCTCACACATTCCATGCTGGAGCATACCACTCTGGAGGCACAGCAGACTCAGGGAAGAGTCCATCTGAAGCTTCTCTGTCCCAGGCTTGCTCTGTCATCATCCTCACCGTGTGAGAGCACTTTCACTAGTGAAAATGCAAAGATAACAGTTCTCATGGCACTGTGAATTAAAAATTCCTGAAATATTTCCAACATCAGCCAGCAGAAAAGCTGAGTGATAGAAAACAAATGGTGACAGGAAGGCAACAGGGAAATAAAGAAGGGAAATTTAGGGCTGGATAGGCTAAGGCAAAAAAAGAGAGAGAAAGAGACAATAAAACCAGGAGACAGGAAAAAAGAAGCAGAAAGAGATGAAAAGCTGAGAAAATGTGAGGGCAAATCAAAGAATGAACAAATGAACCATGCAGGCTGTAAAATCAAAGAGAATGAAATTAAGTGCATGGAACAAATATTCGGATAGTGATCAAGGATAGAGAGCAGATGCTGAATATGACTGAGAGCCAGAAACACAATGGGGATTAAAAAAAACCTGTCAGATTTGGGTTCAGTTCGTATTTGGTTTGATTTGAGTAACCTGTCCCCTGTTTTTATTTCAGCTTACCCACTAAGAGTCTGGGCTATCCTACAGCTGATTATTTTATTGAGAGCTATTGCTGGTGTTTTGCTTCTTACTGCTTTTTTGAATCAGTAATAATTGGGCCTTGTCATCTGGGTAGGTCCAGGATATAAGTGCTGTGACCTTTGTGAGAGAGAGTTTCTTCTATCACTTAATGTGTTTATGTTTGAAGTCTATGCTCAAACACACGGTCATCCAAACCTGCCTGCATCTCCAAGTGCTCTCTTTCTGGGAAGTCTCATGTTGCTGAGTATTGTACCGTCACTCCCAACCCACAGGAAAAAACCCACAGGAAAAAGAATCAGTGTGCTGATGTGTAACTTCTGCATTAAGAAAGGTTGTTATGTAGCAGTTCAGAGCGGCACAATGAGCAGCAAAAAGAAACAGGCAGAAAGGAACCAAGCCAAATACAAAGGTTTCTCCCTCATAAAGTATTAAAGACAGATACAATATAAAACTTCATTTATGAGCTGCTCCCAGTTACAAACTGTCTCTAGATTGGCAGCAGCACCTTTACCACACTGCTTTTAATAGAAGCTGTCTTCCTTTGGTACTGTACTTTTCCATACGAGCTTGAGGGGAAAGTAATTTAGTTTAATAGAAGCCACCCTCATTTTGAAGCAGGCCTTGATTTAAAGCCGGAAGTAATTAAATGTAATGAAGCCCTTAGCTTCTGCACTAGGATCAGAGCCATGTTATTCACAGCCATACTTACGCGTCCTTGTTGCTAATGTGTCACTAGTCTGTTTTTTCCAGTCACTGTGGCCTGTGTTTTTAATTCCTGCTGGCCAGACTGTATCTGTGAAGGTTAACGGCTTAACAGTAACAGTCTGAAAACAGAGGAAAGGCTCATCTCAGGACAGGGATGTTTATGAGTCTAAACGTGACTTTTTGTGCTCTATTTCTTTTAGTGGTTTATGTAGCAGTAGACTGTCAGTTCCCAACTCTAAACAAAAGCCTTTAAGGCAATACTTCCCAAATTTCAATTTCAACAGCAAAATTAAAAATAAAGCTTGCCTTTAAAGGCACTTGCATACTGCTGACTATTCCTTCTCCTTCTCCCCCTCAGTAATTTCGTCAGATTTCTCTGGGTGTTTCTTGGTCCCCTGCTCAGCTTAATATCTACAGGGCTCCTTCTTTTGTTCTGCTTGTTAGCACTTTGGGGCAGGGAGTTTGGAAACTTCCTGAAGTCATTGGGAATTGTGCCATTCGCTTGAACACGGACAGGCTTTTTAACCTGGCGTTAACTCACTGGTAACAGTAACCAAACAAACTTCTCAGTGTCCCTTTCAACTTACCAAGATCCAAATATCAGATGTAATGTGTGACAGAATCCCAAAAAGAGGGTCATCAAAACAATTGAATCATACAGGAATGCTGTGGGATCCACCCGCCAGTGTAAATAACTCCGTGACCTCAGTTTCATTATTCTTCCTTTCTGATGTCAATAACTTCCGACCATAAAAGTGTACCATGAAATGGAAGACATTTGAGAAGTCTGCCTACCAGCATGGCTCTCATATTCAGAGGTTAAGTAAAAATGTATCTTTCAGTAATACGCATATATACATGTGTGTGCATTTGTATGCAGTGATGCTGCATACTGACTTTTATAAACCGTTGTTTTTAGTTTTTTAGAATGTTCTATTAAAAGCAGGATCACACAAAGGGCTCTTGCTGTAGAGACTCAGGAGAGCAGCTTCAGCTATCTCCCCCTTCCTTCACCCAGCGGATCTTGACTAGTCAATCCTAGGAAGGGACATTTTTCTATATTGTAATCATTAATAAGGCAGAAATATAACAGTACCACAAACTAATCTCCTTGCTCCTCTGAATTGACTGTGTTGATTAGTTTCCCCTTACCAGGCTATGCTCTAAACAACACTAAGAGCTTCTTCATACACTTACTAGAAAAGTATGGTCCCAATATCTTTAACAAGCAACTTTACCAAAATTGCTGCATTAGGTTGAGGAACTGGCTTAACATGTTATACTGCTGGGGTCAGCAACATTTTATAAGTGGTCAGTACCCTATTTTGGAGTCCAGTGCCAAACTGGGTATTTCCTTCTAAAGTTAGAGATGAAGTGTGCAAGTAGAACAGAGCTAATGACAACACCTTTCTTCTGGCATGGCAGTGCTTCCAGCTCCTGCTGATTTCCAGACAGCCCAGCTGATGGCTGGTATGGTGGAGCTGACTGAGCTCAGCAGAAGCTGAAAACTGCTACTTTTCTGTGGATTACAGCTTTTGTAACTTTCAGGTCTCAGCCACATACTAGTCTTCCTACATGGTATTCACAATTGATGCATGTGCTGACATTTTTGGCCATGAGTGCCGTGGGTGACTGATCCCTGATTTTCTTCAAGTAATTACTGTCGTATGCTAATGGGTGGGACAGTGTGCATATTCCAGCACCATGTTTGAAAACACTGGACTTTTGGAGGAGTGTTAGCGTGGGTTAACATTCATGTAGACTGCCTGTTATGGTGCAGGTTACTTTAGCAGTTTCCTTGCTACCATCCTGCATTCCTTTACCTTATTCCAGTACCAAAACAGGCCAGTCTTTCTATTTGCCATTCTGGAGCAAAGCTGATCAAATTGTACTTGTTTGGACGCTGATGGATAGCCAAGAACATGTCCTTCACAGTAGCACGGTACTGGAGTCAGTTTCAGGCCAAAAAAGCTGTAATTATTGCACTGTGGGCCATGTTTAAATGAGCTCGTCTCATTTACTTAGTGCCTGCTTGACATTACAGCTCTCATAATGTAGGACTGAAAAGATGTCATAACTCTGCAAGGCATACATGTAGTTCCTAGATACTTATTCTGTAGTATTGCTTATAGCAAACAAAGAGAATGTAATACTATTGTATTTAGATTTTTTGTCTTTTTTTTTTTTCTGACACAGGCCATACACTTTGAATAGACTGTAAACTTCCTTTAGAAAACACATGAAAATATATAGAGATAATACGGCATCCATGAAGCAAGAGCATTCTTCCTTTCTAGGTTTGGAATGATCTTTGCAAAACTTTTATGTCCCAGCAGATTCATATCTGTTTTGCGTACATGCAGAAAATTACATGTCAAGGAAAGCACCCTGTTATGGCCTTGTTCCTTGACAGATCTTCATATTGTTTCTTCTACCATATGTAGAGATGCCTTCCCAGTTCAGATCTTGAAAGTTCATTTGGAAGAATAACATCAACATATACCTTGCATAGCAGTGGAGACCCTTGTCTTTGAGACATACTTTGCATCTCGTAGGAAGTGACAGCTATGCTTTCCACAAGAACACACGTAATTGCTTATCTGACCTCCTGTAAACAACACGTATGCCGTATCAGGCTCACTCTCCTGTCCTCACTAAATATAGGAAGGCTCTGACTGCCAGAGCCCCATTCCCAGCCAGGCACAGCAGGCACCTACATGTTCATGACACACATGGCAGTGTGCGTGGCCTGCAAGCACCTGCCATCTTTATGATTTCACATTCAACCAGCGCTGTGACTTTGTGAACAGTGTGAATGGAGATCATACAGCAACAGATACTCTTTCAGTTCTCTCCACAAAGAGAGCCGAACGCACCTTGGATATTGCAGGGGGAGCGTGCCATCCCACAACCTCCCCTGCCCCCTCCAATGCTGCAGAGGCTATTGGAAGCTGCGGGGTTTAGGAACCTGCTGGAGCTATCAGGGGAAAACTCTGGTGTCTGGCACAACGCAGCAGGCCTGCGTTGGGCAGCTGCCCAGCCCAAACCTGAAGTGAAAACTGCCCAGCCAGAGGCATGCCTATGCATTCGCAGGTAGTGCTTGCTTTAACATAGCGTGCAAGCTTTCAGTGGTTTTACTAATCACTTGTTCTCAAGTTTGCTCATTTTATTGTATTATGTTAAAATTCCTGTAAGAAGAAAGTACGTTTTTTTTAAACCCCTGTGAATTTTGACATTTTTAAACCCCTATAGATTACACATAATGTAATGATACAGCATTTATCAAGGTATAGTTCCTGTAATGTATTCCTAAAATCTGTCAAGAAATTCATACATTTGTATGAAGCATACAGATAAAACGGGTAAAGACATACACGAACATAACAGAGTATCCAGTCATATGTTGTCTCACCTGAATAATTTTAAGTGAAAAATGGTGTTTATTGAAAAGTGATGCAAGTTTGCATGACAATGCTTTATGCCTTTCATGAAATTTCTAAGCTGCGGTATGCACTAAATTTCCCAGCAATTCTTGGGATATGAAATTTGTTGTAGTCATGACATAATTAGCTAGTCTATTAAACAAAGCATTACAAATTGCAATCACAAATTAATCTGAGAAAAACTAAGCTTACCATATGTAAAAACAGATCTTAAAAATTAATGTATTGTCATATTTCACAGTTGCCATGAACATCTATCTGTACTCCTTCAAACTGGAAAGCCGAAACACAATCCAAACCAAGTAAGGGAAAATAAAGTCCAAACAGCTCCTGTTCTCAGAGTAGCAACACAAAGCACCTAAAAATACTCCTCCATATGAGCACGTTTTCTCAGTTTGGAAAAAAATCAGCTCCCTCTCTCCTCATAGCAAGAGGTCTCCTCACTTCTCGCTTAACGCACAGTTTCCACCGGCTGCTGTAAACTTAGGGAGGTAGTTTTTGCTGCTTTATTGCAGGAAAGCACTGTATTTCGTAGAAGTCTTTCCTGCAAGAGCGCCGTTCCGCTGCTGGGCGAGCGCTGCGGCGCAGCGGGTGCCTCGGGCCAGGCGGCCCGCAGGAGCGGCGCGCGGAAGGCAAGGCTGCGCCTGGGATTCCCGCCGCCGGGTAACGGTTCTCGGGGCCGCTGACGAGGGGGCCGCAGCTGGCGGGCTCGCGCTGCCCGACCGCGCCTTGCGGCGAGGGACGGCCCGGAAGGTTCCCGAAGGTCCCAGAAGGTTCCCACTCCCCTGCAGTGAGGGGCCCGGCCGCGCCGCGGGCCCCGGGGCGCCCCGCTCCCCTCTTCGCCGGCTGCTCCCTGTGCGCGGCTGCGGGAAAGAGGTCGGCTTGACTGCAGGCGAGCTCCGGGGAGCGCTGTGGCAGCGAGGAACGTGGGGGTCAAGCCTGTGGGCAGTGCTGGCCCGGCTTGCCGGCGTCGTAGCTGAGGACAGCTCCCGGCCAGGGTAGCCTCGCAGCACCTCTCTTCATTGGCTGGCTTCATCCAGAACCGGCCCAGGTAAACCTGCCTTTTCCCCATCCTGTGCCCTCCCTGTGCAGAAGCGTCACCCTCGCCGGGTGCCATCACCTTGCGGTGTGGGGCTCACACCTGGGCTTTAATCCAGTGCAGACTTCAGGACGTGTGAATGGGTGAGGAACACTGGCAAGGGTTAAGCCCATCTTTTGCAATCTGGCCCAGCTGAAAGGCAACTTCTCTGCTCTCCAGAGGCCTGTTAGCACACATGGCCTCAGGCGGCAGCTCCAGCACGGCATGGCAGCAGGTGGCAGAGCTTTGCCCTTGGCTCGCTGGCATCACATGGACATGGGCCCCCAAAACCTGGGAGGAGTGTGTGGGTTGGTCACAGAGAGGGGCTTAAACTAGAATCTACCTTCAAGTCAGTTCATCTTTTTCCCAAATAAGCATGTGGGCTACAACCAGAGTGGTTTTATAGCAGATGAGCCATGTCAGCGTTGGTAAGAGTACTAGAAAAGGGGTATGCATATAGACTAACTGGAAAGCAGGGGACAGGAGGGCTGTGTTTCCTTTGACTAGGGAATTCTTTTTTTTTTTTTTAAAGTGCAGAGGCTGGAGCAGCTTTCTGGGATAGGCCCCCAGGGGGCTGCTCTCCTAGGTTCCTGGAACAGTGTGCCAGGACGCAGGGGGTTCAGAATCAGAAGGGCAGGCAGGCTGAGCAGGTGCTTGACACCTGATCAGTCACAGGGGCTGTATGAGGCAGATGGTGACAGAAGTGGTGATCCCTTCCAGCATATTTAAAAAAAACGCTGTAGGTCATATATTCTCTGACTGCATACATTTTCTGAAAGCAGGATAAAACATCTTATACCTGAGTCTGCTTTAGCTTTTTAAAAGAATGTACAGAGCGGTTAAATGTTTTAATAGCAATTACATGCAAACCAACAACTGATATTTTCATGATTATGTGGATCTGTCAGACTTGTTAAAAAATCCAATAATCCAATCCCATTAATAAGTTGTATTAAAATCATGTAAGTATATGATGCAAACACTGTAGTTGTTTTCCCTGTTTATAGCAAACTTACAGCTGTTGCTTTGCTGGGATTAATTTATCTCCAAGGGGTTTCAACACTATCCTCCCCAGTGCATTGTGAGAGCCTGTAATGTCATGTAATCGGGGCCATATTATTTTTGTCGAAATCTCTGGGAGTGATGTAAGAGGAAAAAGGAAACTAGCTAACTCCCAGCCATTTGACCAAAGGTTAAATTAGTCTTGGCCTTCTCCCAGCTGGACCCGAAGCTTTTCAGTCAAACATTTGTTCTACTCTGCTCAAAAGAAAATTGATGTATTTTCTTGTCTTTTTTCCCTCCCCTGTTTTCTTTGTTTGTTTTTCTTTACCAATGTAACGTGTTTTCTTTAGTGTTATGCCCTTATTTGTTGTGGAACACATCTCTGGGACAACAGATGTCAACTACTGGAAGGCCCAACCTTTGGTTCATAATTCCTACTGATGCCATGGAATGCCATGGGCATTAAGACTGAATTTTAAGGAGGTGCAAGAAAACTTTTTGTTATTTTTATTGTGTATTGTTACTGCACAAATTAAGTCTAATCCAGTCCAAGCTGCTCCAAGCATGGCCCTTTATAACACTGCAGAAGCTATTTATCTGCTTGAAAGATGCTCGAAAATCTCGCAGCAGTGTTGTTTTGTAGCTGGTATAAAAGTCTCCCTGCAGACTATTCCAGACAATGTACAGTCTGAGAACCTTCCGGTAGTACAGAATAACTAGCATTTGCTATGCCTGTATTCTCATGTCTATTTCTATGTGCAGTGATGTATTCTGATTTGGAATTTTTTTTATTTTTATTTTTTCTACATTTGTATGTATACATTTAAGGGAAAAGATGATAAGGTTTTTGAGGTTCTTTAGGCTGTTAGGTAAGAATCTTGATTTAATTGCAAAATGCTGGTATTAAAGTGTTTTGTTCTATGTTATGAGCAAGTAATGTCTGAGAAGATCAGAAAGAACATTGGTCTGGCCTTTAAGAAGTCTGGTTGCTTATCACTATTCTTTACTGTGGAGAATGGGTTGGGCTGCCACAAGAAGAGATTTCTAACCAGAGTCAGCTGGACTAAGACAGTCATGACAAGAAAAAATTATCTGTTGCACTGAACTATGAAACAGATTCAGAATGGGAATGAAGCAAGACAATGAACAGGGAATGAGGTGTACTTGGATATTAAACCTTGATGAGAGTTCAGAGATGTTAAACATTTTGCAAAAGTTACAACGGTTTCTTAATGCATCTGACTTGTATGCCTTCTTTGAAATGCTTTTCTGCTTGTGTCTAGTTATATACTTGAAATATGGATTCATTGTTATTTGTGTAATCTTATTAAAATCCTCACTATTTTGAAAAACTGCTGAAAGTCCGAATCCCATTAGAGGCCAAGTCAGAGATACGTATTTTGACGGCTTAAAGAAGAGAATCATAATTTAAAAATGCTATTTATGTACATCAGAATAACAAATGTAGATATTAGGTGGTCAAGCAATGATGATCATATAAAGAAACTAAATTATTAATAACTAAAGAATTGTTCTAGTACTAATCCTGTCAAATCCTTTGTTACGCTAATTAATGTATTCTAGTATTCTCTACTTCCACAATGCTTTAAAAAGCAGGAAGTATAAAAGTTATCTAGTTAGATGGTGGTGTTTTTCTTCTAGTTAAACCAATTTCTGAATGATAGATTTGGATGTGAATCACCAGCAACTCTTCTAGAAGCATTAAGAATATAACGGAAGCTCATGCTTTTGGAAATTACACGTGACTTGTACATGGCATACTATCATTTAAGCTTCCAAATAAAGTCACAAGGATTCAGTACTAGTCATGGACCTTTACAGATTATTTAGGAGAATCTTTCAGTCCTTGCAAGTGAAGCTGCAATTAATTAGTGTTACAAATTGCTGTTTGCTAGTTCATGCACTCTGAATTATCTTTGCTCATATACAGAAGTTTTTTTCTTTTTCCTTAGTACTGCTGGGCAGACTGTGGCCACCCCATGGGAAGTAAGGGTTCAAAAGTGACCTTGCAAATTGTTCTCCTTGGGAAGAAACAAGTTGAGAGTCTGGCTGGGGGGATGCTCTCCACCCTTGGGAAGAACACAGCTTCCATTTCATCACTTGTTTGCACTGGCTCGAGCATATTATTGTAGTTGTGAAAGCAGCTGAACTGTCTGCAGTACCTGGTACCTTCTAGGAAGGCATTGCACTGTAAAAAGAAAATACCGGGAGCTAAGAGCAAGCATATAGTGTGACTGTATGTAGTTTTTTCAGTATTAGCAAAAAAAAAGAGTACTGAGGCTAGTAAAAAGAGAGCAGAGAAAAATAACATACAGGCTGGCATAAATCACACTACATCAGTGCTTAGGTGAATAAGGAACCAAAAGAATAAGTGGTAAGAGTTTAGGAAAAAATGTATCATCGTAAATTATATGATCAGTTTACAGAATCATTGGCATTTAGGATGGTGATTATCAAGAACTTGAAATGAACTTATACTGTTTCTGCGTAAGTGTTTTCTCTCTATATATGTTTTTCCAAAATTATAGCTTTCTTTTCATGGGGTTCTAGATGTTGGTTGGGTTTTTTTGTGTGTGGTTTTGTTGTTCTGTTTTTTAGTTTTCGCATTCTCAAGGCATGTTGTGACTGTGTTACAGTGTAGTTGTATATTGGCACCTTGATGTTTTGAATCCTCAGGATTTAACAACAGCGTTAGTAAGAGGCTCTAATCAGGGTTCCCTGAGAGTAACCCAGTACATTGCATACATAGTTATGTAACTTTGCAATCAAATCATTAATAGTTTTGAGTTTAAAAAATAAAGCATTTAAAAGAATTTGAATTAATCTAGGTAAGGATGTAATTTTCAAATAAGATTCCTAAATTAGGAACCTGGGCAGGATGAATCTCACCCTTAAGTTGCTATGTCTGTGCTGGAGGTGCTGACACCTGCTCTGTGGGTCTGATCTCCCGTTTCTGTCTGAAGAGTTCTAGTCAACAGAGTCTAGAGAGTAGTTCATCTCAACCCAGAGCTCTAACCTGTATGCAACTGCTTGTGCTGGCTGGACTTCTGTTAGAAGTCTTATATAGTGGTCCATCTCTAGACTCAACTCTTCAAAGTTTTTTAGTCAGGCAACTACAAATTGGTGTTAAGCACAGCCAGCCACAAACTGATGCCTAATTGCTTTCTTGAGTTAAAGCCTCGCATATACCTATATATCTGAGGTTCTTAGGGGTGCTAAACACTGTCAGTTCCCAGTGAACTTGGCAGGGATGAACAATGCTTAAGGTCCTCTGCAAGCTCACCTCCTTTTGTGGACAGAAAATGCTGGAATGGGGAAAGAAAGGGAATGCAAGGGCTTGAACTGTGTGCATCCAAATAAAAAACCTGCTGCCTGAATGTGTGTGTAAAAATAAATAAATAAGTAAACAACTTACAGGCATATTTAAGTACGGAGCTTACCACTTGGCTGTGGAGAAACAGGAAACAACACAACAAACCCACAGTAAACTGATACGAGTGCTGAAAAGCTGATTTGTCTACAGTCAAGCCCTGGTGAAAGTTGATGGTATTTATTAGCTGAGAGATCCTGCGCTGAGTCTAAATATGTTGAAATGAATGGCTATTGTGGCTATTTGTAACAAGAAAATCCCTACCTTAAAAGACCGTTAGTTCCAAATAATTTCAATGGCTTTCCCTGGCTCAGTTTGTCAGAAGTGAAAAGTATTTGAATGCTATTCCTACAGATCTTTAGACGAACAGAATTCCTCTGTAAGAGTCTCATCAGTTCTCTGTGTGTATCTTTGCATGTATTAATTTTTCCTTTACAAAGGCATAATGACAGTGTTAATGTGCAAAAACCACGACTCAGGAAAAAACCTGTACCAAGTAGAGTACTGTGCTAGGAGTCAGGAGATCTGTGCTTGGTTCTAGCCTTTGCAGCAGATTTTCCTCTGTAGTCTTGGGGTGAGTTGCAGCATTTGTTTCTTTCAATCAGCTCCTTGTCTGTAAAATGGTAATAATAATTATTTTCTCTTTTCCTGGCTTTTCATTTTACTTTTAAAACCTTTGAGGCCAAGCGCAAGTCTTTGATGTTTGTAGAGGAGAGTGGGACCATGGTTTTGATCAACTGTATGCAAGTAATTAGGTGATCAATTAACACCTTTTTTTTGTGCCATGAAGGGGGATTGACAAAGATGATGCAAAAGAAAGCAAATATTGTTGTCCCTGCAGGCCACTGCAGCTGAAATAACTTGATTTTATTATAAGTTTCAAAATGGGTGCTTACCTTGTAATTGTAACTCCCTCAGTTCTTGTAACTTTGGTTTGTAGACCATCCAAAGTCTATTTGTGTTGTAAATATATTCCATATGAAGTGCCCGTATCTGCAGTCTCATGAAGAGAGGACAAGTTGTTTTCCAGGTCTGAACTTCGTGAACATCCCTGTCATAAATACGCAGCTGAAGCAAATTAATGGTTTTGGATTCTGTATGGATTCTGGAAATTCTGAATATTGTGTGAGGTTTATGAAGGTTGATTTCTTATAAGCAGAGGAAGCTTCCCATTTAAATTTTTAAAATAGTGCCACTTAAAGGACAATTACAGAGGGTTGTAGAAGAGGAGCTGTGCAGGATATGTCATCAGGTGTATGACTGGGAGTGAGGTCTGAGGCTATATGAGGTGTGCTAAGGACTGTGGGGGTAAGTGAAAACCCATTTAAGCCACCCACTTCCACTTCCCCTTCCTTTCCGTAAATTTCATCCTGGTTTATCAATTTTTCTTTTTGCTCAGCAGCATCTGCAGTTGCTCAGATACTAATTTGCCTGTGATTGCAATGTGAGATGGTTTGTGACTCAAGCTAAAGTAAGCAAGCATGTCTTCCAGAGCTTTAATAACATTCGAAGCAGGGAAAGACTCAATTGCGGGTAGAAACCTAGCAAGTCTTTGTGATTGTTTATTCTTTTATTTTAAAGGATATAAAACATGTTTGAACAATGAGTTCTGAACATACAGTACCTTTGCTGCCACTTAATTTCACAACTAATGTATGAAATCTACCTTTGTTCTTGTGAGCTTTGTGGACAAAACAGCTGAGAACAGCATTTACAGTGACTTTGGTTTGGTGACTGTATTACTACCCCAAAGAGAGAAAATAATACAGAGAAAAGCATGGTTTTTTACCTACTTAATTTTTCAAAATTCTAGAAGCATCATAAAATCTCTTGGCTGAAAATCCTAAAGCTCTTAAAACTTTCCGCAAAATGCCCTCACCCAAGCAGATTCTGGAGTCTGTAGTATGAATTTTGTCTGAGAAAGAGTGGGGCCCCAAATGTTTGAAACTGCACCCTAGAAGGCAAGCTGATAATTAGTCTTCCCAGAGAGGACACTGTAAAAACAAATCATTGAGCCATTTGTTGCTCTTCTACCTATGAACACAGTTAAAAGAGCCTCTTTGCCAAAATCCTGAGAAAGAGCTCAAGATGTTCTATGCATTTTTAAAATAGAAATCAACCAGCCACCTTGTCTTTTAGCAGAGCTTTGCACCAACCCTTCTATAATACATGCACAGTTCACTATAGGGAAGAAAGCAGGTTTGGCTTTTTTGTTGAAAAGAGCTGTAAGGTGATTTGAAACACTGAGAAACAGTGAAATCTGTGGTGATTTTGTAATATTTTTTATGCCTGTTATAATGGAATATGAAATTAACTTAAAACATTTGCCCTAGAGCCTTGGCTGTAAGGTTGCTGCAGATGCAGGAGATGAGGTGGATAAGGGAAGAACAACTGATGTCATCTGCCTGAACTTGTGCAAAGCATTTGTCACTGTCTTGCATGACATCCTTGACTCTAAATTGGAGAGACATGGATTTGGTGGGTGGACCACTTCGTGGATAAGGAACAGGCTGAATGGTTGCACTCGAAGAGTTGCGGTAAACAGCTTGATGTCCAAGTGGAGATCAATGATGAGTGGTGTTCCTCAGGGGTCAGTATTGTGACCGGTGCTGTTTAACATCTTTGTTGGCAACATGGAAAGTGGGATCAAGTCCACCCTCAGCAGGTTTGCTGATGACACCAAGCTGTGTGGTGCACTCAACACGCTGGAGGGAAAGGTTGCCATCCAGAAGGACCTTGACAGGCCTGAGAGGTGGACCTGTGCAAACCTCATGAAGTTCAACAAGGCCAAGTGCAAGGTCCTGCACATCGGTCAGGGCAATCCCAAGCATAACTACAGGCTGAGTGGAGAATGGATTGAGAGCAGCCCTGAGGAGAAGGGCTTGAGAGTGCTAGTGGACAAGTAGCTAAACATGAGCTGTCAATGTGTACTTGCAGCCCAGAAAGCCAACCGTGTCCTGGGCTGCATCAAAAGCAGCGTGACCAGCACATCAAGGGAGGTGATTCATGCCTGCACAGAAGGGGCATAGTGCTCTCAGCAGCCTCACTAGACTTGCCTCTTCCCTTACATTGGACATAGCTGTGATAAGGCAATCCTGGTGCAATGCAACATCATAATGTAGGAGCTTTCCTTGTAGTGCTCAGGAGCTTCAGGCTACTCGGGAACAGATTGGTAGCTTTATGAATGCCCTTTTCTTTGGAGACAATGTGTTTCTCAGTTTCACAGCCAGGTTGTATTTAAAAGGGAATATGCACTTGATGCCGCAAGAATAAGTCTGAAGACTATTTGGTGACTTTTCTGGACTTGTTGAAATGCTTGATTTTAATAGCTATACAGCCTGGGGACAGGGCATCTCACTATCCAGCTTTGAGTGAGAGCCACACTTTCATGGTGAATGAATGAGCTGGAAGTTCTAACTAGTGGCAGGACCATTGTATTAAAGGGGAATGCTTTAGCCATCATGCTTAATCTGCAGTTCTATGGGGGGAGTGAGGAGTACCTTTCCATTCAGCATCCTTCCCAGAAACCTGAGTGTAAAGTTCAAAATTAAAAACTAAAAGGAGGCCTCTCTTGCCAGCCACTGACTGTGCTTTGAGATAGGATGCTGAGTGCCAGAGACTGTGGGAGAGGTTTTGGACCAATAGCAGAAAATTCACAAGAGATTCAGCTCTATGTCCCATCTTGTGGTCCCAGGAGAGTCTGAGAAAACCAGTAGACCATGAGCTGGAGCCCTTTTGCCAGGAGAAGTAGCGCAAACCCATTTTGTTGGGCAGCAAGAGTGAGCTGCACACAAATACCTTGCTAATTAAGCTGCTGTAGGAAATGGGAACTCAGCCAGGCGTACAAAGAGCAGGGAAAAAACCCAAAATGAAGTGAGTTAATATTAGCACAAGTTGCACCAGCCTCATCATGAGGAACCATAAGGGAGAAGGAGAGGGCTAAGCAAGGTCATGAAAAATGATCAAATTGTGTGTGAGTGCATATACATAAACGCATGGATTCTTCGACAAAAGCTAGTGGTGGATTGAGTTGAGAGGGCAGCGCAGCTAAGTTCTGCTTTGTTACATAGATAAATTGCCAAAGGAAACATTATCCAAACAGTTCTACTTCAAAGGCAAAACGACAAGCTTTGGGGAACTTGCGGTACTTTCAATCTGGCCAGTAACCAAGTGTAAAGTGTAAAATATACATGTTTGGGAAGTAGGACACATGCCGTTCAAGACAGGCCTTTCCCATGCTCTCAGACCAGTGCAGCTTCATTTGATGTGCAAATGCATGATGTGTGATCTGTCCTGCCAATGTGCTGCCTGCCAGCAGCACAAACATTTCACAAGCACCCTTTTGGGTTACTTCAGCCTGCTGTGTGCACAGCCTCCTTGGCAACCTCTGCAGCTGGAGCTTTTCTTACAGTTTATTGCTGTTGTGGTTGCACAATCCAGGTTTATTTAGCAGGTCTTATTAAGAGACTCCAGGCAGATAAAACCACCTCAAAACCAGCCTGGAACTGCAGAATTTGATGTTAGATTCTAGGATTAAATGACAATACAAGGAATGGTCACAATAATGCACTGGCGAACATCAGTAACACAGACTTCATCAATCAGTAGAAAAATTGCCCTGGCAGATGTCCAGCTTTCCAGGGCATTGGAGACTTTGGGGCATTACAGCTGATGGCAAGGACCCTCCGTAACGTGTTTAGAAATGTCACCTAAGTTGGGTGTAATAATGTTCCCTGGAATGCTTCCTGGCACTTGCAGACACAGCCAAAAATGTATGTGCTTCTGTTGTTTGATGAAACTCATCCTATAAACCCCTGAAAAGTAACAGTGCAAATGCGCACTGTAGAGAAGCAGTGGATCATGGGTGCAGTCCCTCTTTTCAATAGTGGCTTGAGTGGGTTTAAATTTGTTGATACCAGAAAAAATAGTTGTGGTCTTTACAGTGCACCTGTGCTAGGGGGATAAGGTTGGCTTTTAGTGAGGGTTCTAGGCCTCAGTCTTGGATAGCCAAGCACTTGGTGCTGGGCACTACCCCAGCGTGCACTACCCCCAGCTTAACATGCTCTTCACTGCTAAAACAACTGAACTTGCACTGCAGCCAGCTGTAATAATCTGGTGCTTGTGTTAACCTTGAATTCCAGTGTGTCAGTTCTGGTCCTCTGAGAAAAATTAGGTAAGTGCTTATTGAAACCAGCATCCCAGCACTCCACATTGTGCTATGTGGAAGAGGAAAGTGGGACTCCAGACCCTAGTAGTAGTATATTCTAGCCATACTTTACTCGCATGAGATTATACCACTACTCTCACATCAGCCTAATCTGTCTTTATAAATCGTCCAACTTCATGCATGCTAAAGTCTGTCACTTTGCTTCAGAAGTTCCTGAGATTTCTGGCAGAGCCACACATATTTCCCTGATACCTGTGCACTGTCAGTGGACACAGAAGATACAGTGAAGATACAGGAAGAATTAATTGACTATGTGTTTAATGAGCACGAAGTAAAAAGATGTGTGTTATGCAGCTGTAGTCAAATGTGCTGAGAGAAGTCTGTTTGAATGGGTTGGGAATGATGATGGCATCTAATAGCCACAGAGGCTTTTCCTGCATCCTGATAGATATAGCACTGTGAGTATCAGTCATTGTGGTATGAAGTTGTTGTGAGAAAAGTAACTTCCCCTGTAGATGGACTTAGCATGCAGTAAATAGAGATGTATGGATGCAAATGTGAGGTGGTTGTAAATGTAGCTCTCCAGAGCTCTAGGTATGACCATGCAGAGAGCCGTAAGTAAGCAGTACAGTCTATTGTTTGTCTTTGACTTCCTCTCTAGCTGAATTGGTGCCCTGAATTTAGTGTTATTACGAGTGCTCTGTTTTCCAGGACAGAACGGAGAAATAAGAGGGCACTGTAACACAGTGCCTCTGCATATGCAAGGAAAGCTTTTCCATCCTGGCTTCTATGGGGAGGAAGAGAAAGAGCGCTCTTTGTAACAGGACACCAATAAATGTGTGAATGCTGTTCAAGTAGTATCAATATCCATCACTTTGTCTGAAGGCCACAGAATTGGAATTGTTTTTGTCTTTCTTCACATCCTTTTGCCAGAAGAAATGCACAATTATTTCCAAACTTTCCCTTTACTATACCTGTATACACATATATTGATACCTTTACTTTCACTGGCTGGGGCTCCACAGAGTGCTTGTTTACTATGGACTGAACTTTGCTCATTTCATTAGATGACAACACTCCTTGTTTTCAGTGGGTTCCAGAACAACCTTCCTTCATTCATTTTACTTGCAGAGAAGAACTTCGTTGCTTGTGCCTATGTGACTGCTTGGACTGGTGAGACAAGTTGCAAACCGGTCAGAGATATGGGGAATACGGAAAGTGGTGATTGTCCACTCACAGTCCTATGACAGTGCTGTCCGTGCCATTAGTTAAATGGAAGTGAAACTCTGCTTAAATATTCCTGATATCCCAGATTTTCAGGACAGTACTCCTTTTTGAGACTGCAATTTCATTCCTGTCATTAAGTTTGCTTCTCTTTAATCCCATCTGTTTTAGCCAAGTCACTTTATCTGTTGTGACTGCTTGTAGAGTGTTGATTAAACCAACAGTATCTTTCTGTGATGCTGAGGTATAACCATTGCTTGCCATACAATGAAGTATACCTTATTAACTGATTAGTTACTTTATCTAAATAGGCACCATTTCAAAAGAGGAAGGCTGTACCTGGCAATAAAAGTAATCCTGGAATAAAGGGATTGCTTGAGGGATAGTTGTATAGTACCTGGCCACGTGAATTTTATTGGCTGTTAAATAACATTCAGTCTGTCCTTTCAGTCTGTTTTAGCATTTTGAAATGAAAGACAAGTAGAATATCACTCCATAAAAGATCTGAGTGTTAATTTAATCATCTCTGTGACTCATCTACTACAGAAAGAAAAGGCATCAGGATTTTTTTTAAACATTATCCAAAACTCCAGCTGTGATGCAGCAGTTTGCAAGGGTGCCCCACTGGTTCTGATGATTTCAGACCTTCCCCAATAGCTAAACTTTATGACCGTGAGGGTGAGGATGAACTTTGGCTATGACCTAGAGCTGCAATTCACAAGTGCTTTTCATACAGCTGCAACAATATTCCAGAAAATGTAACTGGCCTTTTACTTCATTCACTTCTGCAAATGAAAATAAAGCTACTGTGAGAGCAGATCTTTTGCTAAGAAAATATTTTTTTTTAATATTTTTATAGCTCTGTCAACAATAAAGGAGTCTCACAGTCTAAAGTCTTTCTCTAAACCTTTTTAATGGAAAAAACTTCATAGAAAATATCCTTTTACTTTTTTAATAACATATAACTATATACATAATTAAAAACTGTAACAAAAAGCTGCAGGGACTGGGAAGATGTTTTGTTGGATCCATGCAGATGGTACATTTAAAAAAGGATTTCACAAATCCATGTACATCAAATGGAGCTGCAGTGACAGGGCTGAAAAAAAATGGCAACTCTATATTATTTACCTGAACATACTGGGAATAAAGCACAGACATAGAAAATACACAAAAAGAATATAAAAGAGTACACGGTGTAAATACTGCTAGCACAGGAAATTTCTTTTTTAAGTAAATAGGAGAGAAAAAGTAAAATCTCCTTTTTCACATTTTATGTTGTGGTTTAAAAGATAACTAATCTCTTATTTGCTGTATTTTGTTTTTCTTCACTCTGACATACACTACAGTAGAAGGATATGGCATTTGTATTTAACAACTCAGGAATATTTTGATTCATCTCCATGTCTGTGAATGTATTGTCATTTCTGAATAACATTATATATGCATATTGCTTTAAAAACAGAGTTTGACATGAGTTTAAAAATACACAATATCAAGGGCCACCACACTACAAAGTGCTGGATGCTTTTGTCCTGATCCAGCAACATGTTTAAGGATACATACAACTTAAAATCTAAGAGGAATTCCTCAGAGATTAAAGGAAGTTAAGAACATGCAGAAATCTCTGATTTGCTGATCAGGTCTGGAGTTTTAAACAGTTTGTAGTATAGACTCTGCAGCTAGGAAAACTGTTACACCTGAGGCCATAACTCTGTCCTTATACCCCAGATAATGTAGCTAGACAGTGTAGATGATTTACTGTACTTTTAAAATAAATTGTCTTAATTCTAAGTTAATACATAAAATGAAACCTTCTTAAAAAATGTCTGGGGAATCAATAAGTTCTGTAGCTGGAAAGAAGAAAGATGGTGTTTAGTTTGTTAGTTGGAAGAGATTCTGTAGGCAGCAGGTAATAATGTGACAGGTTTTAAACACCTCACTTCTAAAAGAGTTGCTCATATTTTTGTCCTGGGCCAAAAAAAGAAGAGACATAATTGGAAAGACAGTACCAGCCAGTAAGCTCACCTGAGGCTCACAAGCATGGTGAGGATGGCAAGCCATCATTTAGTAAGAAAATAAAGTCAGGTGGGCTTCTTCTGGGTTCTTCCTGCTGCAATGCATACTTAATAATTCCCAGTGTAGTCACAGGCAATTTAATAGCAGACAAATAAATGGAGTCTGTGTGTGCATGTACTTGTTTAAAAAAAGAAAAAAGGTGAAAACAACAACAGTAGCAAAAAAACTAGACAAGCAGCGAAAGCTGAAATGTTATGTGAAGCCTTGGGATCTGTTCCTGTTCTCCTTAACACCCTCCCACCCTGTCTGGCCATGCTCTTTTGGCAGGTAGGTAAACCTTTCAAGTTCCTGTAAGTGAGCAAGGATTTTTGCTTACGGCGAGACATAAAGTAATTATGAAAATAAGCTTTGAAAACCAAATTGCTGTGGGTCATGAAAGCCAAATCTCACTGATGAGTATTTGGATTTCATTGTTCATGTAATGGTTTGATTCCCTCCCCAGATTGACCTCTTTATGTGAGCAGCTAATGGGAAAGTTGCCAATATACCAATTTTTGGCTAGTTACCGTTCAGAGTGTTTTGGTTTTTAGGAACATCAATGATACTGGTTTATGTTGTTTATTGCTAGCATTTTGGGGTAAAATCTGGCTTGTAAAGCCCTGATTGAAACTAGAATGTCAGTACAAGGCAGGTCTGTTTGAGAAGGCAACCTGAAAGCAGTAAAGACTTATTTTCTTTATTTAAAGAAGAGATAAATGTGTGTGTGTGTGTGCATTTCATTTAACAGCTTTATAGCTACAACTGTTACTAAATGATGCCCAATGGCAATTTTATCTCATTATGAGTTGTTTTATAAAGATGTAACAATTCTCAGGAGAGAGTTTTATGAAAACATGCAGAGTTGGTTTCATTAGGTACGCAGTTATGTGCCAAGTATATATGTTGCAACTTAATTTCTTAAATATATATTGTGTAACACTTTATTCCTGAGTGTTGGTCTCCATAAGGAATAGAGAGGGTGGCATCATGTGCTCTTCTGCACAGCGTGGTCACTTGTCATTTTAGGAGTTCTTCTGAGGGATCTTTATTGTCACAGTTTTAATTTCAGAATATTCTCTCAATCCACATTCACCCCTAAAAAACAAAATGCAGTGTGAACTTACACCAGACATTAATTCTTTATTGAGCAAAAATTTGCAAAGTGATTCCTTGATGAAGTTAAGATATAGCCTAAAATTCTTGGTGTAGGTTTCTGTTGTACTATGATTTTGTGTAGGTTTTACTTTCATGTCATCTTTCAGAAAACCTGAGCATGAAATTTCAGTTTAGGTCAAAAGAACAATGGATGGCTTCAGCATTTGGTAAGGAGATACAGAATGACGTTAAACCCAGAAGTACTCACTGGCTGTTGATGGAACTGTTGGGAGTGAATTGATGCCCTCTGTCCCTTCCAGAACTTGAAAACGTCCAAACACCAAGCCCTTCACCACTTGCCAGTGAAATTACTGCTTATATTTGCACTCAAGAAAGAGAAGGTCCAAACTGACTACTATGGAAAATGAACTACTCACAGCCCATAAAGATG
This sequence comes from Psophia crepitans, assembly GCA_013399095.1. NCBI lineage: Eukaryota > Metazoa > Chordata > Aves > Gruiformes > Psophiidae > Psophia > Psophia crepitans. The sequence goes on along the minus strand of VWZZ01003963.1, from coordinate 10,836 downwards.
AACTTGACTCCTAATCCACTGATTTTTTTTGCCTTGACAAAATAGCCAGCAGCAGCAATCAGCATTTGCACGTACTGTGAAAGAGCATTCACCTTGCTCAGATTTACATAGAAGACCTCTTTTTGTCCTGGCACAGCATCTTACGTAAGATCCTAGATTCCTATGCTAGAAGCTAGCCACTTACTAGGTCCGAGTCATCTGACACATGGCTCTGAGAGGTACACGTTCTGCTTTGGATAAATTATGCTTAAGAAATGGGCATTTCTGAATGCTATGTAGATCTTGTTGTCGTCAGCTCAGGCCTGGTTCATCTCTTAGGCAACTGCTTGAGTTTTAGAGTGGATATTATATTGCTTCTTGGGAGTTATGCCTGTCTTCTCTGAAGTATAGGTATGTGCGTTTTCCTGTGCATATTTTGAGTGCATTCTAGTCAAGTCATTGGGTAAGTTCTAGTATGTCTGCCAGATGCTATGTATGTCCAAGTCTGCAAGTAGAGTATCTCTTCTATACGAGCTCATATGTGAATTCTTTTGCATTTGTTTCTTGGATAAGTTCTTATCCCCAACCCTAAAACACAGACAATACTGCTCCCGTACTTATATTAAAATCTAAAAAGTGCTGACATGCATATGATGTTAGCATGTTTACTATCTGACACTGCCTTCCCTCTGGATCCCCCTGCCAACTGCAGCATCAAGAATATTGTAGAGGAATTCCTCAGAACCTCCTTCTAACAGATGTTGCTTTCAGAATGGAGCAAGGGGCCACTGTTCAAAGCAACTAAACCCCTCTGTATGCCCCTGGTGCTGCATAGCCTACTTCGTATCTACCTCTACACTGTAAATTTTGCACAAAGTATAACACTGGGGGAGGAACTCCTGTAAGCTTCCTTGGAAAGTCAGTTCACATGGGCAGAAACAGCAGCATTCACCAGCCCATTTCACTACACCTGTGGTTTTGAAAACTTTCTGATGTGCCTGTTGGCTTGGTAAGCTTTACATGTGATACAGTAGTTTATATTTAACTCAGACTGAAGATTCAGTAGGCATTTTAAGATTTACCAGAGTCTAAGTACATGCAAGGAAATATAATAGTAAAGATTTTTTGACATGTGAAAGGTTCCCATTGATTTGGATCACCCCACCCTCAGCTTTCAGTAGAAAAGCTCTCCAAAGAATGACCAAAATCTTTAGCTATTTGTCAGACTCCGCTGAGCCACAGAGCCATTCCCTTATGGCTCAGCAGAAGCTGTCACCAGGAGCCGCATGGAGCCCAATAACTAATGCTAGTAAGTCTACTCTGTGTGAAAGTTTCTGCTTGATTTGGTAAGGCTGCGGCTTGGCTCCAGACACCTGTTGGACACATTTCTGCAAGTCAATAGATAACCTAGGCAACAGAGTATCCAGCATTTTTATGTATGTTCCTACTGCCATTTGGTTTCTTATCTTGCTTTGGCAAGCAAACTTAGATATATTTATTATCTGTTTCTTCAGCTCAAGAATTCAGGGCCTTACGCATTTGTTTTCTGGCTGAAAGTTTGGAAGCAGACAACTGTGTTGAATTCCAAGGCAAATGCTCTTCAAAAGTTAAAAAGTTGCTCTTGCTGAATAGGAAGATGGGTTATTCCAGACATTCAGAGTGGAACAGTCAGTGTATGTTCAATTAAAGGGCTAACTTGTGCCCACAGCCTAATAGAGGGAAGCAGGGAGCAATAACATCCTGTTCTATGGCCACTTTGGGTCATCCTGAATTGCAGTTCGGTGTCAGGTTGAGAATACGGGTTGTGTCTGTGAAAAGGAAGGAACTCGCAGGTCAAGTTTGCATGATGCTATCCCTTGGTTGTGTAGGTGTAAGGGAAAGGGAACAAATTGCTCTTCAAAAAGAAATATTACCTACACTCTTCCCTCCTTCAGTCCAAGAGAAAAAAGATAAGGAAAAGAATTATAACTCTAAGCTGTTCTCCTGCTTGCATTTCTTTTTGGGAATGCAACTATGCATTACTGTATCTCAGAGCTATCCAGACGATAATAATTCCTATGACATTAAAAGACTGTTCTGAAGTAGAATGGCATCTCCTTCCCTTGAAGACATTTGGACAGAGACCAGAATTTTGGAGGACTCTAATATAAAATGGCCATATGTGGCTATCTGGGATGAGCCACCTGATTTTTAGTTACAGAAGTTAAATTTTACACCACTCAGGTAGTGTTAAGTGTAAATGTGAAAAAAACCCACAAATCACCAAAATAAATCCCTCTTTTAGACACCTTTAAGAATACAAGCATATTGTATGTAGCCTTAATGCAAACAGAAATCAATTGTATTGTGTACATGAGTTCTGGTTCTCTACTGGTATGCACATACCGTGCTACATTTTGTGCAAGTGTAAAATAAGCATAGCAGATTTCAACTTTCTGTGTGCATTTTTTTTCCCCATATGTGATAAAAATATGTGAATTTAAATGCAGGAACAAAACAAGTCCCAGATAATACAGTGCCAGGACAGTGGCACAATTATGGACACTTTGTCTTCCCTTTTTTTTAAAATTTTGTTTGGTTTTGTTCTCTAATTGCCTGACTCAACATTATTTATGCTGTAAAATGTTTCCTTAAAAACAGGGTTCTAGAAACTGTGACATTTTAATAAAAAGTATACAGATATTATTGGGGGGGGGAGGAAGTGAGTTAGAAGGTGATACCTGATCAAAGAGGATCTGAAAGGAGTATAGTTACTCATAAGTAGGTTTTCAGGCATCTTTGTGAGATAGAGATTATTGCCATTCCAAACATTTATTGTTTATGAAGAGTATTTTCAAAGCTGTAGATGGGAATCAAGTGTACAACCATCATAGATTTTACCATGGGAGCTAGGGTTGCTGCCTGGTTTCCTCCCTTTCAAAAACTCTACGATATCAATATGTGAATATTTTGCTTGCACAGTTAACCTCCCTGAAGTCAATGGGGTCACTCTTGGGTGTCAAGTTACTCGTGCGCTCTATCGAGCTTAGTAGTTTTAGAATATTTTCACAATGATAAGAGTTAGATGAGCTGACATATTTATGCCAGTGTGAGATCACCTCATAACTCATGAATGTGGAGAATAGTATGAATGTGTTATTCAAAGTATTCCCTAATGAGGGAAAATATTTCAGACGACATAGACCTTGTTTTATAGATTAAGTTGTATACTTCAATGTATTTAAAGTTTTAAAGAGTTTGACCTTACTTTAGTTTTACTGCTGAGTTTGCCATTAGCCATAAGTAATTTTGAAAGTTAGGTGAGACATAATCTGGTATACATGCCTCCTGCACAGAAATTAATTGAATCCTTTACACGCATAACCAGTCTGGGGCTGGTGCAGTTGCTAAACTTCCTTGTGATTGTAATGAGAATTAAAAACTGGTAAGACTTTAAATTAGGTACATGGGACAGTATTTAAGTATGGAGCTCCATTTCAGAAAATGGAATAAGAAAAGACAGAAAGTTTTTTTAATGGAAAGTGATCTTTTGAAAGGGATGTAAACACATTTGTCAGTTCTTCTCTAGGCCTGATTTCATTTAACATTGTTTATGAATCTGGAAGAGACAGATAACAGTTTAATAAAATTCAGATGCACCTATATTAATAAATGTAGGAAAAAGTAACCAAAGGGAAAAATACCAAGAGAGACAAAATATATATGGCAAAGCAACTCTGAAGCAAATACACAAAATCAGTTACCAAGCACACAACAGTACCAAAAAGAGAATCTTTCCGCAGAAGTGCTGGTTAATACAGCTAAGAAAAACTCTCAGAAAACACAGGTTACAAGTTCAGAAAAATACTCAGATTTTTTTAGTTTCTTTCAGAATAAGAAGGGAGTTCCAGTAACTTATCCTGCTGTGTCAAAAAGAACAACAACAAAGTCTTACCATGTTAATCAACTGCATTTAGAAGTGGCAATGATTATCAGTCATCTTATGTTACGCCGTAATCCTTAGATGGGAATATTTCCTGATCTTAATTTGCATGGAAGGATTCACTAATGTTTATTAAGTGGTAGAGCTGAAAATAGAAGACAGTAGTGTAATACTTACATCTCTCTCCCATTGCCAGACATCTTGAATCCTCCAAAAGGACTTTGGGCATTTAAGGCATTGTAGCAATTTATCCTGTAATGGGAAAAGACATTAAGTCCAACTGCACTGTCAGAGACACCTCTGGACAACTAAGGGAGAGGCTGAAATTTGTGGAGCTAAGGATACTGTATACCTCTTCATAATAACAAACTTGCTTCACGTTGAAAAGAAATGAGGGATTTATGCCACAAACCCAACATTCTGCTCCTTACTCATAAGGAGAATGGGATTTGGCCTGTGAGGACTGGAGGACAGTACCAAACACTTGGATGCAGCTTCAGTAATAAACTGTTAATCTGCTGACAAACTTCAGTGCTGGTTTATAACACAGAGTTATTAAGATTTGAATTTGTCCTTTTTCTCCCTGGTTTCTCGTGGATCTTTAGTTTACCCAGACTTGACATACCAAATTGCAACCTATTAAACTCTACAAGTGGCATTACCTATTCTTAAGGACTACAGAGGTGTCCCCTCAGTTCCTTAGTGTTGTAGAAAGTACAAGATTCTTTGTCCCTTTAGCGGAAAGCTCACAGGATTCCTCTGCTCTGCAGAAAGGATTGTTGATACTCTGCTTTGTTTATTTTCAGTAATGCCATTCAGCAGTGTGGCTGCCATGTTAACGGGAAGCAAGGCACTTTCCAGCTATCGATAGCATTCACCCACAGTGAACAGTCACACCACCTCCCTACAGCTGTTCCGTATCTTCGTTAGTGATTCACCACTAAGATGGTCTAGATAAACAATTTCCAGACAAAGACTGCAAAACTGAGGTGCCATAATGATAGTGAGTGAAACTCTTTATCTCCAAGAGCAGGAGTGTGATAACTTCTGCCTTACCAGACTGTCCCAGCCTGCATTGCTGAAGAGACTGTCAGGGCCTTGTTTATGTCATTTGTAAACACAGCAGCTACCAGCCCAAAATCAGAATTGTTGGCTCTCTCTATAACTTCATCCATGGTTTTAAATCTCAGTATTTCTTGAACAGGCCCAAAAATCTGCAACAAAGATTAATCATTAATTAATAAACCAGGCCACTCAGAGGCATTTTATTCCTGTTTTATTCCGCTTTTTAAATTGTCCTCTCTCTCCTGTTGTACTCTTTATAAATTTCCACAGCAACGTTTAATAGAGATATTAGCTGGCTGTAAAACTGCGTAAATTTCCCAAAGCAGTTGCCTCAGTGGAACTCAACCATTCTTCCCTGCTTTGAAGTCTGAACCTTTACAGCCAATGACCAAAATTGAGATTCTTAACCCAACTGATGTCGTCAGCTGCTGCGTGCATAAGGAGCTCTGAAAAGATTTTACTTTTTTTTTCTTTTTTCTAATATAGTGGCTATTTTCACTCTCTAACTTTTGTCTCAGCAAGTAAACAAAAGAAAATAAAATCATGTTTAGGACATTCTAAAATGATCTTGCCCATGTGTGTGAATACCTCCTCCTTGGCAATCCGCATGTCATCTGTTACATTGGAAAACACCGTAGGTTCAATGAAGAAACCCTTTCTTCCTAGCCCTTTACCACCACATTCAAGTTTTGCTCCTTCAGTAATGCCACTTTGAATCAGTTCCAAGATCTTGTTATATTGTTTTTTATCAATCTGAAAGAGAGAAGAAGCCATTTGACTTGCAGACCATGCACTTGACAATCAAGTAAAAAACCGTATTTTAGGCAAGTCATGTCAGAGCGAGTAGACACATGCTTATATTCACTACTCTTTCAGCTAGAAATGCCAAAGATCTACAAATAGCTGCCAACTGTAACCTAGGGCTCAGTCTTCTTAAGGATTCTCCTGGAGAAGCTGGCGGCCCATGGCCTGGACAGGTACGCTCTTCGCTGGGTTCATAATTGGCTGGATGGCCGGGCCCAGAGAGTGGTGGTGAATGGAGTCAAATCCAACTGGCGACCGGTCGTGAGTGGTGTGCCCCAGGGGTCGGTGCTGGGGCCCATCCTCTTCAACATCTTTGTGGATGATTTGGATGAGGGAATTGAGTGCACCCTCAGTAAGTTTGCAGATGACACCAAGCTGGGGGGAAGTGTCAATCTGCCAGAGGGTAGGATGGCTCTGCAGAGGGACCTGGACAGGTTGGATCGCTGGGCAGAGGCCAACGGGATGAGGTTTAATGTGGCAAAGTGCCGGGTCCTGCACTTTGGCCACAACAACCCCAGGCAGCGCTACAGGCTGGGAGCGGGGTGGCTGGAAAGCTGTGTAGAGGAAAAGGACCTGGGAGTGCTG
>VWZZ01003962.1:168887-200619 GCA_013399095.1 Psophia crepitans | reverse complement strand
CACATCCACTGCCCTTTCATCATTTATCCACCTGANGGTTTGTCAAGCATGACTTTCCCTTGGTAAAACCATGCTGACTCTTCCCAATGACCTTCTTATCCTTGATGTGCCTGGCAACAGTGCCAAGGATAAGTTGTTCCATCACCTTTCCTGGGATGGAGGTGAGACTGACCAGTCTATAGTTACCCGGGTCCTCCTTCTTGCCCTTTTTGTAGACCAGAGTGACATTTGCCTTCCTCCAGTCCTCAGGCACCTCTGTCATTGCCCACGACTTGCCAAAGATGATGGAGAGTGGCCTGGCAATGACTTCCGCCAGCTCCCTGAGCAGTCGCAGGTGCATCCCATCAGGATCCATGCATTTATGGATGTCTAGATTGCCTAACTGCTCCCTAACCCAGTTCTCATCAACCCAGGGAAACTCGTCCTTTACCCTGACTTCCTCTGGGGCTTCAGGGGTCTGGGGCTCCTGGGGAGAGTCTGCAGCAGTGTAGACAGAGGCAAAGAATGCATTCAGTAACTCCGTCTTCTCTGCATCCTCTGTCACCAGGGCGCCCACCCATTCAGCAGTGGGCCTACGTTGTCTCTAGTGTTAGTTCTGTCCGCAATGTATTTGTAGAAGCCCTTCTTGTTATCCTTGACCTCATTGGCAAGGTTTAATTCCAAGGAAGCCTTAGCTTTCCTAGTTGCCTCCCTATAATCTCTGGCAACAGCTTTATATTGCTCCCAAGTGGACAGCCCCTCCTTCCATGATCTGTAGACTCTATTCTTCCACTTGAGTCTGCCCAGCAGTCCCCTGTTCAGCCACGCAGGTCTCCTGTCTCTCTTTCTAGATTTCCTGGCCATTGGGATGCTCAGATCCTGAGCGTGGAAGAAGTGGTCCTTGAAGGACAACCAACTATCTTGGGCCCCTTTACCCTCCAGAACCCTGTCCCATGGAATTTCCCCTAGCAACTGCCTGAAAAGGCCAAAGTTGGCCCTGCTGAAATCCAGGGTTGTGATCCTGCTAGGTCTTCTGTTCCTACCGCATGAGATCCTGAAATCCACCATCTCACGGTCACTGCAGCCAAGGCTGCCCTCGACTGTCACCGCATCGACCAGACCCTCCTTGTTGGTGAAACCTCCTGCTCCCTTTCTTATTTCTCTACCCTGCCCATTGCTCCACCAGTGCTGGCACCTGCACTGCCCTGCTCCTCAATAAAGAGCGGAATTTGGGGTCTTCCCCTCATGTCAGGATGGCATGTCCTCCCAGGCCAAACAGCTCTGCACCTGGCTTGATGCAATGCCCCTACTTGGGAGAAATGCATGCCTCAAGGCCATTCTGCTTGCTGCTTTCATAGCAAAATTGCTCACTGTTTGCCAGAGACTGGCCTCGAGAGCTTGGAGTGTTGCCATCCTGCTGTCAAACATTCCCCACCGCCACCCCTGCCTTTGTTTTCATTGATGTCTAGCACTTTAAAGCATTAATTCTGCCCGGATGTGATCAGATGTCAAGTGGGATGACGGTGTGGCAGTGCTGTCACAGAGGAAAATTAACAGCATATTCCTATTTTGGCAGAAGCCAGTTGCTCATCTGGGACTGGAATCTCATTGAGTTGCAACTTGTACTGTTTGCACCTTAAGAGCACGCAGCATGGACAAGATGCCTGGTTGAAAACTCATGTCTGCTTAGCACCTAGATTTTAAGATACAGCTACAGCTGCACTAGCAGAAGTAAATATTTTCCTATGAACCGACTGTGGTGCGTGGATTCAGAAAATTCCCTGCTGGGCTTTTTAAAGAAGCTGTCATATTTACATGCCTCCAAGAAAGAAGTTCAAAAAATTCAAAATAGTTCTCTCTCATAGAATGATGACATGATAATATCAGGTTTTTTTCCTATTCTGAATTGAAACCTCTGCTCAGAAGGAAGAGGAAGGGAACCTTCATCTCTCTTTTTTTGGAACTCTGCTGAAGGCTGGCACCAAAATGTAGTGGGATGGGTTGGGCACAGCTTTTTTTCCTGAAAGAGGTCAGAGGGGTGAAATCCCAATATCCTCTGCCTTCCCCGTGGAAAGGGGCCACAGCATATTTCTGCTGAGCGCCACTCTGAATGTTTACGCTTTTCTTGGGAATTTTCTTTCTTTTTCTTCGTCAAACAATTTATGACATTTTTCTGGAAAGTAAGAGCAGAAGCAGTATACTCAGATGAACTTAAAAAGCCAGAGGTTCACATACACCTCTGGCTAAAAGTTTTCCAACTGATGGTTTGGAAACAAAGTCTAAGAGGGATGTCGCACCTCAACTTTGGTTTTGTTTGGTTTATAATTGTTTGGAAAGCAGTGGAAGCCTCTCCTCAAGCGGAACCTGAGTAAAAGATGAGGATGAGGAAAGGATGTAATTTCCATATAATCTGTGTGCACTTGCATGAATGCACGCACACTCTGTGTTTTACAGACACCTGGTTCCAACTCTAGCATCCCAAGTACAGCACCTGAGGACTGCTCCTGTTCTGTGCAGGTGGAGAGGAGGAAACAGGCAGTTTGGGTGTTGCAATGACCACACACTCCCCCAGCAGGTGAGGGTTGCCTGGTGACCTCCGTTCTTCTTCTGGCATGACTGGACTCCACATCCTTCCTGCCGTGGGGCTTGTTCTCAATGCTGTAGCCAAGCCACAAGCCTGGAAAGCAATTCTGGAACTATCTGAAAATACAAGAGTGTTATTGCCAGGTACTGTTCAAAGCCGCTTCGATCCACTATAGAAAACATCAGTGCTTGCAAGAAAAAGCACACTGTACCTGTATGTAAAGAGCTAATTGAAGTCAGCAATAAAAGGATTAGATGAACTGTGAAGTATTTACTGAACTCCCCCACCTACAGTATACAGTTTCCCTGAATTTAATATCTTAATTGCATCCACAGTTTCTCTGGGCACAAAAAAAGAACACAAGATTGCCATATCCCCTGGTGTGCAGGCTGCCGTCAGCTCTGAGTCAGTGCCTTCCATCTCTTCATCTACTTTCATAGTACAATACTGTTCTTAGATATGGGAGAAATGAAGAAAGATGTGATTAATACTTGAAGCTGTTCACTAGTTTCCGTCCTCTTGGCAGAGGCTGTAGCAGCAATGATCAGATCGGTGCCAGCCTTCCTATATCATGGTTTATGCAATCAAAATCCCCAAAGGTTTGATGCAATCTATGAAAAACCTGGAAGGCTGCATTTGGATCACCAATTTCTGATGTTGCCTTTGGCTAATCTGTTTTAAAATGAAAGCATTCAGTTTTGGTTTTATTTTCAATAGAATCGTTAGGAATTAGCATTAACTGTTCTCTCAGTTTGGGCTGTGCAAACACTAGAACCAAAACTCAAGCTGAATAGTCTTCATTCTAGTGTTGCCTTCTAATCAAAGATTTTAAACCACTTTGCAAAGCACTAATGAACTAGTCAAAACTCACAACACTCCTCTGAGCTCAATAGGATTCACTCTTACTTTTTCTGATCCTTCCTTTCCTCGTGAAGAAGATGTGACACCACAGTTATAATTTGCCCAGATTTTGCAGCCCAGGGCAGTGGAATGTTTTCTGTGAAGAAACATTGCCTAAAATGGCAATAGAGCCCTATGTTCCAGATACCATAACTCACACTCACTTGTTCATGAATTAATCTTCACTTATTCCTCATAATTATCACTTGGACACAGGTTCTGAACTACAGACCTATAGAACTAGGTATGAATCCATCTCAGTGTATCCATGCTGGGTTCCTCTCTGCTTCAGAATGAAGTCCATATTGTTATTTTTAGACACCAAGCAACATGCTTCAAGTATTCTATCACCACCCAGATGTCATTAAAATGGCTCTTCAACTATTTGATTAGTGACTGATGAATCTAAAAAAAAAAAAAAAAAGGCAGCAAAACTGTTCAGCAACATCAAAAAATAATGAAAGCAAGTCTCTCATCCAATTCACAGAGAGAGATTTCTTTGGAAAATAATAAAGCAGGCAGTTTACAAAGAAACAATTGCTGTTAAAAATTCCAAAATGCTACAACAACAACATCAAAACAGCACAAGAACCAGTTTGGCTAATATTGAGGCCATCACATCAAACTTACACATTGCACAAAGATTATTTTTTTTTCCACCAAGATAAATACTTCTTTGCCTCACTCTTGGTGGGGGAAAATCCCTTCCAAGTTAGATGTAGCAGCTTAGACAGAAGACAGAAATTCTACATCAGGAAATTAGCCAGGTAATTAAGTATTTGTCAACAGGAAAAAAAGCTCCAGGCACAGATGGATTCCCAACTGAGATTTTTAAGCTTTTGGAAGTAATATCTTCTCCTAAGCTGTTTAAAATCTTTAATGATGTTTTTAAGTCAAGGGCAGTTAAAACTGAATGAATCTGATGGAAATATTGTCACCTTTAATGAAGACAAACCAGTAAGTCTGTTGCCATTTGCCATGCCATTCCAGTATCAAAAATATCTCCAGACAATTTGGCACACAGATTGGAAAACTGCATAAGGCTCTTGATTAGCAGAGATCAGGTTGGTTTCAGTACTGGCAGGTGGCTAACATCTGGCAGCTTGTGGATTGAGTCAGAAAAGGAATGAAAGTGACATCATTAAATGCCATAAAAGTTTTTGCTGCAGTCAATGAGGATAATTGTTGTAAGCATGACAGACAATGGAGGAGGACCAGATCTGAACAGCTAGAGCAATGAGATCAGGCCAACCATTTCACATGAAGGAAGAATCTGTACACTTTGGGAGGAATGTGTAGACAAGAGTGACCTCTCCCTTCCACCTCTGCTTTCCAACCTATCAGGAAAGGACAAGTATAGCAGATCCAGATAGTGATAAACAACCAAACAGCAATAATTACCTAAGCCAGAGGAATGGCTAGCTGCACCAGTGCAGGCATAACAGGTAGATTAAATTAAAGTTCTGAAAAATCTACTGACAGATATCTAATGATAGCTGGTATAAAGGTTAACAGTGAAGAGTAAGTTGCCTTTTTTAGAGTACTAGCAAAGGACTTAAGTATGTCCATAACCCTAACACCTGACGTGGTTAAACTGCTCCAAATTGTTTTAAGTTGATGTTATCCAAGACACAAAACCACACTGCTGACTAACTTACTGACTGTCTGTCAAGGACATCTTGGATAGATACAGCCAGTGTTGTATCCATGATCATATCTTTTGGCTCCTTATATTCCCAAATATTTTTAAGAGACAAAAGCAATTTTTAGAACTGCAGAATTGGTAAAAGAAAATACCAAACATTTGCTAAGATACCAAGGACTCATTGATTACCTTGCTTTAACCTTGCCTTAGTTAGGCATTGTAACGGATTGCCCAGGGAGGTGGTAGAGTCACCATCCCTGGGGGTGTTTAAGAAAAGGCTGGATGTGGTACTCAGGAACATGGTTTAGTGGGTAATACAGGTGGTAGGGTCACGGTTGGACTAGATGATCTTGGAGGTCTCTTCCAACCTTAACGATTCTATACGTCTATGAATCTATGATTCTATGATTAACAAGCAGGAGAATCCACCTATGGGATTTGTAAGATGTCCTCAGAATCTGTCAGAGGGAGCTAGGTGGTCAATAATACTGGGATATCAAATTCTACTTACCTCAGACACATCTCTGCTGGTGACATGAGTGATACAGTTCACTGCTATGATTACACAGCACATACCATTATGGAGACCTCAAATTCAGTTCTTCTGAACTCCTCTGAGGCCAGATACACATAGTGCACCTCTGCTATTCTGGTACAGAAAGTCCTCAAATATTTCATATAGAACAGACAGTATTAATTGGTGTATTCAGAGAAGCCCAATGCAGTTAAGTGCCCAGATCCCATGAACTTCTCTGCCTAATTCCAATAAGCTTTAAAAATTCCTGCAATTTCTACAGACAGATGAAATTTACTTTGTTTTCCTAGCTTTATTTGAAATTACATCGCATTTCAAAGACTTCAGCTGAAATTCCACTCAAAGTTTAAGAACTTTACAGTCCTTCAGCATTTAATTTTCAACAAGATTTAACTTTAAAACCCAAACATTATATTAGCTACAGTTCACTCCTTTCCTAAAGAAAAGAATCATAACCAATATAATGAGGATATCCAGGAATTTTTGTCAAAAACAAGGAAAGAAAAGTCTTAGAGTAAAATCTTTTACCCTGTTTTTTTATTGTTATTGTTGTTTGGGGGTTTTGGGGGGGTTTTTTGGTTGTGGTTTGGTTTGATTTTCTTTTAAATTTTGGGCGATCGAGATGCATGAGACAAACAAAAAAGAACTGTAATCCCAGTTCTTCCTTTTTACTTTGACCACGAGGTCCAGCAATCTCTTCAACAACCTCCAGTTCCAAACAATACTAAGCCTTCTTTTTCTCTGTAAGAAGGAAAAAGCACAAGAGAATTAACTGAAGGGAGGAAAGTCATTGAGCTTTGAGATATTACAAAAGCATTTATATAAATTTAATTTGAAAAAGTTATTTCAAACCTCTGAGAAAGGGTAGAATTTGCAGACCACACGCAGAGGCAAAGAGGTGATAATTAATTCTATGAAAGGTCTAAGGGCATAATTTCAAAACACAGCAGTGAACTTAATAAGCCTGATACAGAAGACAAAAGTTAATTATATGAGTAAGCAGGGAAAAGGCTTCTGATAAGGAAATTCCCATTGTGTTTTGGTCCCCTAAATTGAAGGAGGGTGGCTTTCTCCTCACGATTTTTTCATAGCAGTAAAAGAAAATCATTAGAAGTTATTAATTCAGAAGTACCATAACAATTTCTTCTTTCAAGATAATTTACAGAGATGTGTCACTGGCTACTGGAGAGAGTGTGAGCTGAAAGGTAACTTAGTGTAGATATGGTAGACTAACCAGAACATATGGACATTAATTGGATGTTTAAAATGATGTAATAATGGATAAAAGGTGAAATTACCACTTCCTGTATTAGTACTATAACAAGTCTCATTAGTATATGCCATAAAAAGAAATGCCTTTAGCACCAAAATGTGAGTAATAAGCCTAATTTTATTAATTCTGGTTAATTATCGTGCATGTTTAAAACCTGGATACATGGATGACAACTTCAAAGCTTTCTTCTATGGAAGAAAAAAGATTAGAGCCATACAGACTTCCTCCAATATTTTGATGAGACAGTAGCAAGTGGAGTTTTGTTGTGGGCATATGGAATTAGTTTGCATTAACAGAAGAAATATGTGCAGTACGCCCAGAAGCAACTTACCGTGGCCACTGAAAGAGCAGTACACATAAACATATGGAGTATCACGATGACATCCACACTACCCAAACCTCTAAGCAAGTAGTAAGACTTAGAGAGAGCTGACTCAAAAGAGTAGAGCAAAGATAGTAAACCAGCACTATGTTTGAGTATCCTAAACTAGATTGAAAATGGGCTGCCAAGAACATACCAGCCACCCAAGGAAATTATTAGGATTCGATACACATTAGAAAAAATCATTTTCTTTTGCTTCTGTCTTATGATTTTATTAAAGAAAGTTGAAGATACACGAAAGATGAAGGTAAAAGAAAAAAAGAGGTCAAATACTGAACAAACATTCATTTAAAAAATCCATTGGTCTTGTAAGACTGTTACTGCTTTTCCTCTGTGATACACAGCTTTGTCTTCCAAATAAGATTATTTGTGTTTGTTTCACTTCTGCCTGCCAATTTAAAGTGCACTCAAAGAATTCCAGCACATTCATCAGGCATAATGTTTACTTCAGGCATCTCTACAACTTGTATTTTCTCTGTTGAAATATTACTAAGTGCTCATAACCCTGGTCTTATTCAATGTTTTCACCATCTTCAGCTCAAAAAAATATTTTAAAGTGTGATAGAAGACAACATGAAAAGCAGAAGCAGATCACAAGGAATTTTCCTGTCATTCTGTCATCCATACATCCTAGTATATTACCAGGTGAAATTCAGAAAGGGGGTAAGTCCTAGTAAATGTCCCTAAGATTCACAGATCGAGATTTTAATTTAATTTTTGATTAAGCCAGGATTCATAGGCCTCCTTTTGCCCACATCACACTTGAGAGTAATGTACAAGTATTTTTAATAGCCTTTTCTCATTTGTAGACTCCATTAGGAAGCCTGGATTGGAAAGATGGGAGCGTAACAGGCATGGCTGCACGTGGTCTGCAAACGCTCCAGCCGTGCAGGTCTGCTGCCTGTACACCAGCAATGCTGACAGCCAGTCATATACTTCGCAGACCACAATACAAACCACACCAGCTACTCTTTAAAACTTTTAAATAAGCACTGTGAAGACTATAGACTATAGACCTTGGAGAACAAGAAGAGGCCCTGGAATTATTCAATGAGCACCCTCATTATCCTATTTCAACTCTCTCCTTAAACTTTCCCTTTTCCATGCTAACACTGCTCAGCTTGTAATGGTGAACACTCTGTATCATGCTGCTCTGTGCTATCTTGCATGTTCCCGAGCCCTAGCCCCAGTCCGCGGCACACATCCACATTTGGGACTTCAGGTTCGGTTTCATCAGGTGATTCCCAAGGACTGGGATGACTCTTTCATCTTGTGGCTGACTCCACAGACGGAGGCTATTTGGCCCATGTTATTTTCTCTGGTTTGCTACCACTTTGTCTAAGAAGCTCCAAAATTGTAGACCAGCAGGTCAAGGGAGGTGAGTCTGCCTCTCTGCTCTGCTGAGACTCCACCTGGAGTACTGCGTCCAGCTCTGGGGTCCCACTACAAGAAAGACATGGAGCTGCTGGAGCGAGTCCAGAGGAGGGCCACAAAGTTGATCAGAGGGCTGGAGCACCCCTCCTATGAAGACGGGCTGAGGGTGTTGGGCTTGTTCAGCCTGGAGAAGAGAAGGCTCTGGAGAGACCTTACAGCAGCCTTCCAGTACCTACAGCCTTCCAGTAGCCTACAGAAAAGCTGGAGAGGGGCTGTTTGTCAGGGAGTGTAGTGATAGGACAAGGGGTAATGGGTTTAAACTAAAAGAGAGAAGATTTAGATTGGACATGAGGAAGAAATTCTTCCCTGTGAGGGTGGTCAGGCACTGAAACAGGTTGCCCAGAGAAGCTGTGGGTGCCCCCTTCCTGGCAGTGTTCAAGGCCAGGCTGGAGGGGGCTTTGAGCAACCTGGTCTAGCTTAGGGTGTCCCTGCCCATGGCAGGGGGGTTGGATGATCTTTGAGGTTTCGTCCAATCCAAACCATTCTGTGATTCTATGATTTCATAATCTCATAAACCCTGCTGACAGATTAGCAAATTATTCAATGAAACCAATCCTCTCCTCTCCTCCCGCTCTTCTTTCTGCTGTGGATTCCATCCTGGTGGGCACTGCCTTCTTGCTTTCCTTAAGATGTCCAGCAAAAACATACAAAACAGTATTTTAGTATTCCAAGGGTAAGTTGCTTCTCCTGTCTCTAAGAGCACCGCCTGACAAATAAGTCTCTAAGTAGCAAAAATCAAGCTGTTTGCCCTGGATGGATCTGAAAGCCAAGCAGATCTGTTCTATAGAGTTCTTGTTGACTCCTTCCAAGCAGCTGAAATCGGTCTTGATAACAGGCAGGCAACAGGGGATCTGTTTTTTTTCCAGGCCAGAAACATCCCAACGACGATCTGATTCATGGAGAGAGGTTTCCAGCAGGTAATTTGAGCTCTGCAGTTCCTCTCCATGATCATAAGTGCCAGAAGGCCCTTGGCTCACATGCTGGAGGTCAACACACCTTTCTTCCCCTTTCCAGCACATGAAGGATGCTGACAGCCACAGCACCCTGTAAAGACCCCATCCTCAGTTCCTGAACTTGAATGGCAGCTGAGCAGGGAGGAGGTACACGTCCAGAAGGACAATGAAATCCCTATAGCCTGCAGTCGGCATTTGGATTCTTTACTAAAAAGAGAGCCTCACAGAGAAAAGATAGAGATGTATTCACAAAAACAATAAAGGACACTAAAAGAAAACCTCATTTCACATGATGCCTCTGTTTTTTTTCAACATCTTTTGTTTCTTTACAGCCTCTCACACATAAACACACATCATCTGGGATGTGAACAAGCTTGGACCTAAATTTGAGGTACTTGTAGAGTGCCTTGACTATCAAGGCTGTAAAGAAATTCAGTGGGGAAACAGACACTAACTAACCTTGAAGAGAAATTCTTCTTAGCCTTTATACTATTCCCCACCTTTCATATTCCTTCAGAATCTATCACTAGCTGTCATAGCTACCACGGGGGTAGATTTTCAAAGTGCATGCCAAAATCCATCTAACAGAAAGATAAAGCAGGTCTTAAATCTGTAGTTCTTTTCACTAGGAATTAATGATGCAGCCAATTTGGACATCACAAGGCACACAAACATTAAAAATATAATGGTTTAAAGAAAATAAGTTATGACATGGCAATTTTAAAAAATGTGCTTCCAATTACTGATCCAGCCCAAAGCAAACAAAAACAATCATTTCACAAAACAAAGTGTGTGCCACAAGAATGTACTGCTGGCTGGTGTTTTCAAAAGAATTCTATTGTTCAAAGTAGCTGACATTGCCAAAAGATACAATAATTTTATGACATTGGCTTAATGCACAGTAAACTTCTCTGTGTACCATAAAATGGAGGAAAAACTGCAGGATTTTAAAAAGAAGCAAAATCTGCAGACTGAAACATCTCAGCTGCAAGCCTTGGCCATGAATCAGTCCAAAGGAAATATTAAATACAGAAATTAAATACCTGAATTTTACCAAAGGTCCAACACCTAGCTGTTTGTTTCTATAATTAATGAGCCATAGACAGCTAAAACAGCAGAAGCTTGGAGGTCTGTGCTTAAGGTAATTGCAAAAGGCATGTAAATTTAGACAGCTAGTCAGTGGAAAAAAGGAAGACATGATTAATCAACAGGATTAGGTAGAAAATTTCTTTATATATAATTGTAAGAAGCAACTGTGCTTTAATTGTAACATTGAGAGAATATGTCTTTCAAATGCTAAATTATTCATTGTGTTAGATACTTGAATGATCTTTTCTTAAATCTTCATGTAGGAGGTAAAAATTCTACACACAATAGTTAAAAAAAGATACTGGAGGAAAATTTATATGAAAAATTTAAAAGTCTCTCATCTGCCTAGACTGATAAATAGTAAATATGAAAAAGGGGAAAAAAATGAAAAGAAGATGAAAAAAAAACCCTTAAGAGAGCCATGATCTGAGAAGCCTGTTTCTTAGTACAACAAATAGTGAGTCATCATAATAGAGAAAGAATTAGTCACTCTTTGCAACGCTACAGTATATCCTCTGCATGAGTTATGCTGAAGATATGCAGAATATGGACTAGAGTCTAAATTAGGACATAAATGGCTGATTTTTAACAAAGGTTCAGAGAACAATCAACCAAAGGCTGAAATCCTGTGCATTATAACGTTCTGTATACTGCAGCATCGAGCCATCAACAGAATACAAACCGGATTCAGGCAGGCAGCTCAGAGATGCGGTTAATCACAGAGCCTAATCCTGACATGTCACACAGGCAAAGTTACCCTGGATTATACCAAGAGATCTTGCCAGAATGAGAATGACAAGAACAGGATTAGGCAATCCTTGCAGAAACCAGTCAGCTAACATTTGACGTCATCTGTCAGGATTACACCAGTTATCTTGCTTCCTGACACTGTTTTCATAGGCAAATGGGGCAAGATTGGGCCAAATCATCCGATCTTTTTATGTGGGAAGTAGTCCAGATTAAAATATATACACCAGAATATTTTATTCTACACCAAAATATCATCACACACAAAGTTATGCAAATATCTTTACTTTGAGAATAAACATTCCAGATTTATTCTTGAATAATTTAATGTGGAACACTTAGCAGTAGAAGAAGATATTTTTTAAATCCACTTTTATGGGATGAGACATTCTTACTATTCTTTTGCATAAATGCTTAGAAGATATTGTATTTTAGATTCATATTTTACTTGAATCCTAGTTAACTTTAAATGTAAATAGACATGCTGTATTTTTTACTTTTTAGCTTAACCTGCTTCCAAATGATTCTGAATAAAAAATCCACCACTTTTAATGAAGGATACGTAGAGATACATGAAAAAGTTATAAGGCAGTATATAATCACATTAATATATATTTTTTAATTTCCACATGCGGACAAGACTTTGATATCCAGAGACTGACTGGTTTTGTAAATGAGGATATTTGTACTCATTTATAATAACAGTATCATAAAAGTACACCAACAAAACATAGGATCAAACAAAAACCAAAACATATTCAAAAGAAGGAATGAGAGAAACAATTCACTGCTCTGTTAGTGAACAAAACCAGGTTTGTCTGGCTGTGGAACACAGGTTACACCTTCCATTGGAGGCACAAGCTCAGTAAAATACCATTAAAGAATTAGAGAACAGTTGTGCATCCATGAACGACAAAGGACACCTCAGAGCCCCCAGTCTTCTCAGGTGAAGAAAGACGGTTCCCTTGTAGGAACGTGTTGAAAGCCTCTTGCCTTATGGCACTTTTGCTGTCTCTGAAAGGCCCAGATTATTCTTCTCATCACTCTCTGTAAACGTGCCAGTGTTTTCTGTGTGTTTCCACTAGAAATAACGCAGTCAACAAACTAAAATGCAGCTGACTCAATCTGACCAGGAGTGCTTTTTCTAAATTACATTTATATTTATGGCATGCTCAGGTTTATGTTGTGCTCGGTATCTGTTCCAAAATACTTCAGTTGTTAAAGAAGAGCCAAGTTAACCAAAAGAACAGTTTATCTACATAAAGAAGTGATACCTACAAATCCTGCCAAGTGAGAAAAAGGTCAGCTATTTAAGTAAGCAGTGAAGTTAACAAATAGTCCCCCTCCACCAAGCCTGTTCAGGTCTACCACGTGAACTGTAAGTCTGAAGAGAGACGAACTAGCATTACCCTTGTCTTGTTTAACCTAGCCATTTCACAGCTGACTTTTCGAATCTTTTAATGAGGATTCTTTGTATGGTGGACATATCTTATTCTTATTTCTTGAGGTATTTCATATTTTAACTTAGCTTTTTCTGCAAGTGAAATAGTTTGAATCTAAAAATGTTTTTAATGAATTTATAATCTCATAGTTTTTAAGAAGAGTTACAGCTCGATCCACTGGAGAATTGCCATTCCTACATCAGGATTTAGGCAGAACACCCAAAACACTGCTGTTTGGATTTGGAGCTTCAGCTCTGAACTTCCCAAGCTCAGGTGCCAGTGAAGCCTGGAGCTGCCCAGCACCTCGTCTGATTCCCACGTTCCCAGGTACCTACAGCAGCAACTCTGCGGATGGCCAGAACCACCCATCTTTTTGGTGCCAAGCTTAACTGCTGAACAAAGTGACAAGGATCCAAGAACAAGCTGTGTTTCTGCCTAGTCCCTCTGGGAAAAGCACATTACAGTGGGCACTCTTAGAGCTTGCCTAACCTTTGGCAACAAGTCACATTACAGTATCCTCTGACAGAATTTCTCTTGTTCGCAATGCTTCTTGTATTTCTTGTTTTGCAGGAGAAAAGCTTGCACAGGAAGGGTGGGTATTGCTTCCAGCCAGCTTGACAGCTAGCCTGGTGCTGACAGCACCTTCCAAGTAGAGAGATAGGAGATAAAGTTTTTTGATGGCCTCAGGCTGAGGAGGGCAAGTAACTCCTCTTTCCTGTTTCCTAGGCGAACTCTCCAACCATTCAGCTATTTTGCTTAAGACAAGCCCAGCTACCATCTTTCTCCTCCTACAGTCAAGTTTTGAGTCACAGAATCACAGAATCACAGAATCACACAAGGGTTGGAAGGGACCTCGAAAGATCATCTAGTCCAACCCCCCCCGCCAAGGCAGGGCCACCTAGAGCACATCACGCAGGAACACGTCCAGTCGGGTTTTGAATGTCTCCAGAGAAGGAGACTCCACAACCTCTCTGGGCAATCTGTGCCAGTGCTCTGTCACCCTCACGGTGAAAAAGTTTTTCCTCACATTAACCCGGAACCTCCTGTGCTCCAGCTTGGACCTGTTGCCCCTTGTCCTATCGCTTAGTGAGGCCGAGAAGAGCCTGGCTCCATCTTCCTGACACTCACCCTTAACATATTTATAAACACTGATGAGGTCACCCCTCAGCCTCCTCTTCTCCAAGCTAAAGAGACCCAGCTCCCTCAGCCTTTCCTCATAAGGGAGATGTTCCACTCCCTTAATCATCCTTTCTGAACAGTTTCTGGACTGCAGGGACAGTACCAAACAGCCAGTCTGAGGGACAAAGAAGAATTAGGCACTTGAATAGCATGCCATGGTTCCCTGGACAGGCGCGATTTCCAGTACCTTGCTTTTTGTGAGCTTTCCTGATAGTTCTAGGAAGCAACTTGCTCAGCAGTAAGGCTGTGATTTTCTCCATGTGGCTCTTCCAAATGCCTGCCTCTCAGCAGGCGCTATCTAGAGAGCTTATATCCATTATGTAAGGTTGTGGGTGGTTTTTCCCAGATTATCCAAATTCCACTGCTAGGTGAATCAGGAGGTCACTATCGTACATCTGTTCCCTCTCCATCCGTTCACCTGTGCATTTTTCCAAATCATGCTGTGCAATTGCAGGTGTGCATCACTCCCCATTAGAACTGAGGTTGTGCCAACCTCTAGGTTGCTCAGCTAAAATGAGAGGTGCTACAGGAGCTCTCCTCAAGGCATTTGTGGTGTATTTTATTGTTCTCATGATTAGGAGAGCTCGAAATATGTTCCTGAGTTCAAAGCCAAAAATGACTTACAGAAAGAATCCTTTACAAATTAAACTACTCCTCAGCCTGAATTTGATATAACATGCAACTAAAACCACAACCCTCAAAACAGTAATCAGGCCAAATTGCAGTGATTTAATGGACTTTTGTGGACTTAATACTGGTAAATACTGGTTCAGGTTTTCCCCTAGACAGCACGAAAATGCTACTCAGAGCACTTTGTTGGAAACCAGCTAAACTTTTTTATGTGTGCATGAAATAGGAGACATTAATAAGATTTTGAGATATTGGAGAATTAGATAAAATTAAATCCATCATAGACATGTCAGTGCCTGCTATGGTCAGGGTTATGTTGCAGATTCAGTATCAAATTCAGTCCTATATATTCACTCCCAAAAGAGGATGGATGATAACTGAAATCAAAGTAATAATAAAGGAGCTATTCACTTGCTGGCTGATTGGGACTCCAGATTCTCATCAAATCAGGAGCAAATACAAAAAGTGAGTCTGATCACTTCTATTTTAGGGTTTGTTTTTTTTTTATTTGTATTCAACATGCAGATATGGAAAGATGTTGTTTTCTTTTTCAAAAACATGACTCGATTTTGTTGATTGTTGAAAATTAGCTTCATGAATATTTCAGTAAGGAAAAAGCATTTCATCAAGTATTCACCGACTTCACAGAGCTAATACACAATTGACTTAAAATAACTTATGTTTACAAGGCTGTATTACATGGAAAAAGAGCAACTTGGTTGGTCCAAAACTGGGCATTATTCATCCCAGATATCAAAACGAAAGATCTATGAGCATTTTGGAGGCAGTCAGAGTGAAAAATATTGCAAAGGGCAGTCCTTACCAGTCTATATATTTTTAAGAGTAAAAGGTCTGGGTCAGGTCCAGAGCTTCTGAACTGAGTGTCTCTGTTTTGCCTCCTGAATCCACTTCAGCATTTCAGTGAAGGGAGTAGACACATTCAGATAAAATGCTGAGAATTTTTATGGATTTAACAATATTGAAAATAAAAATCACATGAATATTTCTGATGATGCATAGCCCGTAGCAAGATTTCCTTGGGAAATCACCACTTTGTGACTGAGAACCAGAAGAAATTTGGCTACCAGCTATGATAAGTAAGTGCAAACATTCCTGTTTGACAAACTGGCTGGAAGCCTATTTACTAAAAACTGTCACCATCTTTATGTTGATTTGCCAAACACGAGGTTACAAAACTTGTGTTGGGTGGGCTTGAGTTCATACATCAAATCTAGAAGGCATACAGATTTCAAATACAAAGTGCTCTTGTCATGTGCTTACTGCTATTTTGAAGACGTGTTTAGTAAAAGTCATCAGTAAACATATGGTTGCTAGGCTTTTCACAAAAGCAAGTCACCGTCAAATCTACTGGGGAATTCATGCTATAAAGGGATTGCTTTGAGCCTTGTTATAAAAGGTAAGACTCAAAATTAACTTAATCCTATGTACAGTTTTTTTAATAACGAATCTAATGTTCCCCATTTATACTCTGAATTTTCTGAGTGGCAATAAACAACACCGTTTCTATGAACATCAACAACCGTGTGCTTAACTGCTATGCTTACACTTTGACTTGTTGTCTCTTAGATTTTATAGGAGGGAGAATGAGCAAGAAACATTTTGCTTATGTACAACAAGGCCAGGGCAGACTCCAGAGATCTGAAGAATGAGTTTAGAGGTAGTATTTAGGCTGGTGGTTTTGGAATTACACTGCTGAAACTAAATGTAAATATACATCATTACATTTTTATCCTGTAAATCATATTACCCAAAACTGTGGCCATCTCAGGAAACCAGATGTTCTTACAATTTTTGCCATCTTTTGAAAAAGATCTGTCTAGAAAGATATTCCAGAGCTGTAGGTAAGTACAAGTATACCCGTTCTCACCAGAATCTGCGCTAGTGGATAGCAGAAAAAAAATCTCCTGTTGGATGTATAATCCAAATTCTCCAGATAAATGAATTCAGCCTAAACACAGAATTATTTTAGCTCTATGATACTAGTTCTAGGACAACCTTAAATTACAGATAAATGTCAGTTCTTAATTAGAAGGTTATAGTGATATTTATATTATATGTCATATTTGTGTGATACATACAAAGATGTTCACTAAAATGAAGGCCAACTAATCAGTTACTAATGTTTCATAGAGTGTATCTGCAGTGCTACCTTTGCCCAACGGGTTCTGATTCTGCAACTTTTTTAATGAAGAGCATATCCTACAGACATGTACAGACACTTCTAAGCAAACACATTACCCCAGTTGATTTAATCCATTGAAGTTTTAAACACTTTCCGTATTGAAGCCCTGCAAAAGCCTACTGATTAGAATCACAGAACCACAGAATGGTTAGGGTTGGAAGGAACAAGAAGGATCATTTAGTTCCAAACCCCCCTGCCATGGGCAGGGAGACCCTCCACTAGACCAGGTTGCCCAAAGCCCCATCCAGCCTGGTCTTGAACTCTTCCAGGGATGGGGCCTCCACAGCTTCTCTGGGCAACCTGTTCCAGTGCCTCACCACCCTCACAGTAAAGAATTTCCTTCTAATGTCCAATCTCCCCTCTTTTAGTTTAAACCCATTACCCCTTGTCCTCTCACTGCACTCCCTAATAAACGGGCCCTCACCAGCTTTCCTGTAGGCCCCCTTTAGGTATTGGTAGGTGGCAATTAGATCTCCCTGGAGCCTTCTCTTCTCTAGGCTGAATAAGCCCAACTCCCTCAGACTGTCCTCATAGGAGAGGTGCTCCAGCCCTCTGATCAGCTTTGTGGCCCTCCTCTGGACTTGCTCCAGCAGCTCCATGTCTTTCCTGTACTGGGGTCCCCAGAGTTGGATGCAGTACTCGAGGTGGGGTCTTACAAAGGTGGACTAGAGGGCGACAATCACCTCCCTCGACCTACTAGCCACACTATTTCTGATGCAGCCCAGGACACGGTTGGGTTTCCGGGCTGTCAGCACACACTGCCGGCTCACGTTGAGTTTTTCACCAAGCAGCACCCCCAAGTGCTTCTCCTCAGGGCTGCTCTCAACCCATTCTCTGCCCAGCCTGTAGCTGTGCTTGGACCCACGTATAGGACCTTGCACTTGGCCTTGTTGAATTTCACGCGATTTGCACTGGCCCACCTCTCAAGCTTGTCAAGGTCCTTCTGGATGGCATCCATTGCCTCCAGCATGTCGATCGCACCACACAGCTTGGTGTCGTCGGCAGACTTACTGAGGGTGCACTTGATCCCACTGTCCATGTCGCCAATAGAGATGTTAAACAGTGCCAGTCCCAGTACTGACCCCCGAGGAATGCCACTTGTCACTGGTGTCCACTTGGACACCAAGCCGTTGACCACAACTCTTTGAGTGTGGCCATGCAGCCAATAGTGCGGCCATCGAGCCAATTGATTGATTTATCATTGGTGTGACTGACAATTAATATGTTTAAATTCTTACGTTTCTGAGATTATATTGTGTCAAATTTTTTTTCAATTTTCATCTTTGACTAAAGCATATGAAGTTTTATTTTTCTAGTTGAATTTGAGAATGATTTTGGAGAAGTATCGTTATTCCCGGTGCATATTTGGCAGAATGACAAACATAAACAATGTAGTGTCCGAATACACTTATCAACTGGTATTAAATTGTGAAACATGAGCTCAGCTGGACTCAATAGCAGACAGGTAATTATCTCCCTCCTTCCTCCTCCTAGTCCCCCAAAATGAGAGAAAGTTCATGCAATCAGCACTGTCAATATACGATGGAGTCCCAGGTATATGTGCATGCTACCTGAGAAGATCAGACTGCTGCTATGTGTCAGCACAGACTTGCAATTAATGCTAAAGTGAAGGGCTTTTTTTTTGTCCCAAAAGAATGCAATTAAACAGTGAAACATGCTGATTTGAGATACCATTGACTAGTTTGTGTCACAGAACTCCTTAATGAAAATCAGTTTCTTTCGTAGCGAGCCCTAAATATTATCAATCAAAATCCAGTAGCCGATGGATGTGGACACCCTTTGAAATAATACACTATCAGGATAAATAAGGACACTTCCATTTCTCAGCGTCAATGGAAAAGCGCTCAAAGCTTTTGGTTGCCTGTTTATGAATTTTAATGAGGCTTGGATTTGTCTCAGAAGGAGGCAGCCTTAGTTTTCAAAGTGATTCCGACAAGTCGGTACAGTATTAGAAAACAGTACAAAAGCATGAGCTATAATATAATAAAGCACTTTGATGAAGCTATGTTGGGGAGGGGAAGCCGGCTTAGATAAAATCACCCCTGCTGCTTCTCCTCCTAAACTACAAAATTACCGACTTTGGATCTCAGTTTCCAATGTCATTTTCACCTTATGTTGCTAAATAGTTTGTGTTATAGAATGAACAGTAAAAATAGAGGCTGATTGTTGTATTTTAGTCTCAGATGGAGGATGATTTGACAGTTATCAGCCATCAGACAATTATAGGACAGACTCATGTTAATTTTGGCTTTAGAAAATATTTGCTTACTTGAAATAGTTTAGTAAGGTATTTAAATGTAGAATGTGATTTATCTTTAGCAGAACCTAATCTATTAGCAAAGCCTTCAATGTTCCCAGTCTAACCTCTACTCTTCAAGTCCCCCAGACGTGCACACATCTATGTACCAGAGCAGCCCTGCAATGTGTTTGTTCCAACTACAGCCAATAATAGATGGAAAAGCTGCCCTGGCTGGGCCCAAGGTCCTATTCCAAACTCCTTCCTCGATGTATTTCCTAGCTGTGAACAGGCCTATGGATTGTTTTCTTATCTGCAAAATGGACAACATCACTGCTCACTGTTGCAATACCAGCATGAGGTTCGTTTCTGCAGCATCCCTGATTTCTTCCACAAGCTAGCCTTCAGGGCTCTGTGGAAACTGGGTCTCTGCTGACGTGGGCTCAGGAAGAAACAATAGGTGAAAAGAAGTCAATATTTGCCAAACAGAAAAAGCCAGCTCACGCATAAGGTTTCCATGGCCTAGTGAGTCATGTGGAGTGAGAAAGGTCATGAACACCGGGTTCATTCAAGTATGGTTGCTTTAGGTGAATGCTGTGGTGGTTACAGGAGACCAATTTTTAGAGTAAAAAGCCATCTCCCTGTTGCATGAACTACCACAGACCCGGGAGCTGAGAGAAGGAAGGGTACCTCTCTGGTTGCTGTAAGAAAAAGCCAGCCCAGGACCGCCACGAGTTGGGAGAACTAACTGATTTCTCCCATTCCCCCAGCTCCATCACTTCATTTCTCAGCAGGAGTGGCTCCCCTCCATTTTGCCATGTCTCTGCCTCTCCTGCTGGAAAAATGTGAGGTGGGAGGGTGCTTCGTTCAGCCTCCCTTCTGCAGTTCTTCCCATTGGAAAGATGGCACTTCTCTGAGATCTAGCAGGTGAGCAGAAATGAAATGACGTGGAAGTTCCTATCTGGATGATAAAAATCTCTTCATTTGCTCTCTCCTCTGAGTTACTTAGGACTTGCTGTACTTATGTCAGGACATCCATTTTGCTTTCTGAAGGCAGACCCTTAAATGCAACAGCAGATGGAAATTCCAGGCTTCTTGGGAGCCTATGTGAGTTTTCACATGTTCAGACAAAACTCTCTCAGTTCCTCCTTTGACCTTATTGCCAGGAACTTCTGAAAACACTCACCATTCTGCAGAAATTAATTAGAATCACGTAAACTTGATGCTGCTGTTCTTCTCATCTTCTTTTCATGTCATTATGCTCATTTCCTTCCATCTCCTTGTTTTATTCTCATCTTTACTTAACCAGATTATTTTCTTCTCCAACCTTATTGCATGTTCTCATATTCCTTGTTTGTGCCTCTTTCTTATGCAGCTGCTCAAAACTGTATCTGTTATTCTAATTTCTTTTAACTTTCATGTCCATTCTGCTCCCTCTTTCTTCAAACTGCTTACTTATACTAAAGTCCAACTTCCACAGTCCTTTTAATTCCCCTTCACATATGCTTAGTGCCATCCCCAAGCTGATCTTCTTCATCTTTGTTGCATTTTTCTTCTCTCTCCCATACTTCTGTCTGTTGTGAAAGACAGAAGAGACAGTATTCTCAGTATGTCAAAGACAGGAACAGAACAACTGTGCATTTGAAAAAAGCAGTTTGTTACAGTCAGGTATGACAGACTCTAAGCCAAGTTAAAGTATTGTCATAGTATTCTTCAAAAAAGTTTGGAAGTCTGGGAAGAATTTGGTTCACTCCTAAACCCATCCCTGTTTACTACTGTATGAGAGTGCATGATACGTTGATATGTTCATCGCAGTTAATGAGATCAGTTGATGCAGTAAAGCACATTTAGGAAGTGGTAAATTCATGCAATATGTAAAATGCTTTATTCTGGCATTTAAAGACTGCCACACCCAGAGAAAAAGTTTTTCTGCCTTGCAATACGTTAACCATTAGCCCAACAGCAGAGTATTTGTTAGCTGACTCTGTTTACTGTCTGGGCAGGTGACAGCCACACCTATCCATGAGGATAGTCATTAACATTTTCCTGAAAGCAACATAAAATAGTTTGGAAGTCTGAAACTTTTACCTGGTTAAGGGCTAGAGCATTGTTGCAAGCATATAGCGTACATTTAGATTATTAACAAAAAAGCGTGATCTCCCAAATCCCTCCTATGTTCTGTAAATGGAAAACATCCGTAAGGACTGACACCAGAACCACAGACTAAATGCAGGTGTGAAGCATCATGACCAGATAACAGCCAGACGATATCAAGTAAAAGACACTTTTGGATCAAATCTAGTTGGTAGGTAGATTTTATTCTCTTTTCATTGCTGCTCACTTGCTTCTGTAACCATTGGCACCTCATGACCTACATTTGGATTCTGTCAGAGAAATTATTTCATATCCTTTTAACTCAGCTTTTCTAAGAGCAGTTATAGGCTAACTGGCAAATGTGAAGGTTTTCATAGGCTTTGCAACAGCGAGTCTTTAAACATGTAGTAGGGCACCAGTTTTTCAGAGTCCACAATCCTAGCACATTGCTTCAGGACATCTAAAGAGTAAGCCTGAATTTCTTGCATTTGCAGTGTTCAGACCGCATGTAATATCCACATCTCTTCCACATTCTTAATTCCCATTATTTTCGCATTATCCTGGTGCCTGGAAGTCACAGTCATGGATCTGGGTCCATTACGTGCTGGCTTGGGAAGCACTCTGTGAGATAACCATGATCAGTGTCTCTGTAAATTGAGTATAAGAACAAGTGTCCTGACCCCAGCCTCTCAGTGACACTTTTTGTTGTCCAGGAACAGTTACTACAAAGCCTCATCTGCCAACAAGAGTGTATACGCATATATATTAGGTCAGAAGATCCCCTCCCTAAATGGGTCAGACTGTGGAAATCACTCAGCTAAGTCACATGAAAAAGCTGCAAGCTGGTCCAGGGGAAAATTAAGAGAGTTTCTGTTTATGCGAGAGCTTTTTGCTCAGGATTACCAATCGTTTGACAAATGGGCTGCTTTAAAAATGCAATAAAGATTACGAAACAAGGTAAGAGCATACAAAGACTTTAAACAGGTTATAAAGATAGTAGTATTTATTAAAAACCACATCCTCATGCATCTCAGGACACCCCATCCAAGGAGCATGGCCAAAACATTTAACAAGTGTGTGAATTTGGAGCTCGAGTACTCCCTCATAGGTCTGGTGCTATCTTAACATAAAAGTGACATTTATTGACCAGCAGATGAACAAAACATTTCGTATATCCAAAATGGCAGATGAATTCATTGAAATGCTCATGAGATACAATGCCTATTTTGTTAAGAAGGAAACAGATGGTATAGAATGTATGTAAAGCCATGACCTTCCATGCCCAAGACATGTATAGCATTTGTGGCACCTGGCATTAAAGGTTAGGCATTGCTGGGTCCCAGTCCCACAATGAGATTTGGTAACTTTTTTCCACTTTACCATAGAATAAGCAGTGACAATAAGTCTTTGCCAGAAAGAAGGGCTTGAATATCAAAGCAACTGTCATGCTTTAGCCTCATCAGGTGGTAATGAACTTCAAAAGAGGAAAGCGTAAAGCAGTACAAGCCCTAATGCCACTTTCTGTGTCTTGAAATGGAAGTTATGAACCACAGAAATCCTGTGTCAGCAGATCTCAGATCACGGCAAGCATACAGGGAATAAAGAGATTATCAAAACTGGGATGAGCTAAACCCATGACGTACAACCCTGCAAACGATCTGCTGTTCAACAAATGCCAGCACAGAGTTTTCAACACTGGGGACAGATGTTTGAAATACTTAATGGGAGGAAGAAGCCCTGCCTTTGCACGTTGAACCTGCTCCTGGAGCGTCCACAAGAGCTTGGCCAGGAAAGTACGGCAGCAGTTTAATTTTCTACTCCCAGAATTATGACTTCCTGCACAGGCTGTTAGAGACTCTGCTGCTGATCTAGGTGAAATGCTCAGGCTTTATGTTTTGAAATAAGCAGGTCTCTGGCAACTGCACGAGATTTGTTTGTTTTTCATACATACTAACACAGCAATTCTAAACATTGCAGCTAAAAGGGAACATGAATATTTGTTACAGAGGTTGTGAATTCACAGACTACTAGGTACCCATAAATCCAGTCTTATAGTATATTAGAAGAAAATAACGTGTTTACTCAAGTGATCTATATCTTAATAAAAATACAGTGATTCATATTTCCAGCCACTGCAAACAAATAATCTTAAAAACATGCTCTTAGGTATTGGGGAATGGCACTCTTGTCATTATCCCATTCTACTGATGCGAAAATGAGACTGCAGCTTCTTGCATGAGGGATTCATCATAATTTACATCTGATCTCTGGCACTGAGAGGAATCCTGTACGAGCACCTTTCCAGCTGTAACTTGAAATAGCTTTACTCCTGCTTTGGGTGTACATGATTCTTTCAGGGCCTTGAACTGGGAGCAGGACTACTTGCGTTAAGGCTCATATGATTAATTGGCATAAAGAAGCATACCTTACTCTATATGCCTAGAACAATTAAAATACAAGAAATTATATGTTCCTCCTTTTATATTTTGTGGGAATCTGAAAATATTAAGCACTTAATACCTCCCATTTCTTAATAAATATAATTAGGAGAATTCTTTCAAATGGATAACAACATCAAAACAGTAAACTTAACTTTCCTGGCCTATCTAGTCTGTCTTTACAGCCAATTGATAATTTTTTTCTTTGTTACGTCCATTGCTGAGTTTTCTTTTTAAGGATTAATTTTTCCTCAGATACATATAATTACTCTAGATGAAGTCCTGGGCTGAGTATTTTGGTTTTTGAATCAGAAGTTCTGACCTCACAGATTTTTTCCTCTTAATTTGGAAAGGCTTACAGCCTGGAATTGGAAACACAAAGATGGTACAAGCATTGCCCTTCTCTCTAGATTAGATATTGAACTGTTTAGCTGCTCTGTGGACACTTTAGCTTACAGTACAGATGCTTATAGAAGAACAGAGAGACAAAGAAAAATATGTCTGTTTTCAGAAGATTTGTATCCTGTACTTCAAAAGCCAAACTCTCCATCAAAGGAATCTTTGGTCACCTCTACCCTATCATGATGAGTCCCACATGAAAAGGGCACCTCATGAAAGAAAAATGGACAGATTGATATTCTTAATATCTGTATACTGAACTCCATCCACAGAAAGGCTGCAACAGCAGTTAGGAAGAGATGACACCATTAGGTCTTTTGGNCAAAAAAAAAAAAAAAAAAAGGAGCTGGATGAAAAGTACTGTTTTTTTCCTACAGAATTTTCTATGGCCTGCCTAGTTTAAAAT
Organism: Psophia crepitans; assembly: GCA_013399095.1. Taxonomy (NCBI): domain Eukaryota; kingdom Metazoa; phylum Chordata; class Aves; order Gruiformes; family Psophiidae; genus Psophia; species Psophia crepitans. The sequence goes on along the minus strand of VWZZ01003962.1, from coordinate 176,050 downwards.
GCTACTGAAGCTACAAACTTTCTTGGACATTCAGTGGAAAGTCCAGACCAACCTCCTCTGGATATTTGAGTAGAGGTGCCTGGGGCTCTTGGAATTTATTTAGAGATTATAATATCTGCAAAATGAAAATAATTTTTCAAGCTTTCAAAGGTTTTTTCCTAGCTTCACACATTTCTCCAGACTCATGATTTCAAACTACAGTCATCATTCTTTCCTCACTCCTTAAAAATTGATGTATTAGACTGTTTCACGTTCTTTATTCCCCATTACAGAAGGAATGAATACAGTTGTTCCTGCTTGAAATATTCATTTTCCCAGTAAGCCACTTCTCCCTGCCCTGTCCAACTCTGCAATATTTAAATCTGATAAACATGGTGAAGAATCTTAGATTTTGTGAGATCCCAGGCATTAGGGAATTAGCAAGTGCTCTTCTTGTATTTTACAGCAGTGCTAATAAAATACATAATTGCCAGAAGAGATTTTTTTTCTTCTTTGTAATCAAAGGCAATTGAACATTATTTACTGTGTGGTCAGTATGAGCCTGAATAATATGAATTATAATCACAAAAGTGCTTTTAGGTGAGTGAGAAATAATAGCCAGTTGTATTTTCCCTTTAAAAAAACAACAGCCAAACCCAGGAACACAACAAACATAATGCCATTTTAGTGCATTTCTGGGAATACTTAATTAGAACTGCACAGCACAAGTCAATATTAAAGCTCCATAACAAATTTATACCTTTTAAAAATTCACTGGTATTCAAATCCAAACAAAGGCTGCTAAGTGACAGAGGAAAAATAGAATTATGGCTGTATGCTAGGATACTGGCTATAACAAACAATCACACCATTCTATTGTCAGTTTCACACAGGTCCCAGTAGAAATGATTCCTCTTGTGCTCGAGAAGAGAAAAACAAAAATAAAAATATTCCCAAGCCTGTTCCCTCTATAGAGGTGTTACACACTTCCTAAACAGAGTGGTGGTCAGACAATTAAGAGCAGCACCTCCCATACTGTGAAAGACTTAGTGCTCATTTCTCAATTAGTTTTTTTAAAGATGGGACTATCATATGGGATATGAATGGCAAATAATACGCCAAAGTGCACATTAAAACTCATAACAAACAAAATTTCTAAAAGCTCGATGAGCTTTATTACTACACAGCTCTGTCAGCAGAAATATACCTTCTGCAGACATCTTTCATTTTCCTAATCATTGTTCCATTTAGTTTCAGTGCAGAAACACACTCAAATTCAGCCAGCTTCATGTGGAGACAATCTAAAATTTGTATTACAAAGTAAGCTGACCTGCATGAAATTTGGTTCCAATTAATTAGATCTACACTTTGGCTTCAGGTTTTTTCCTGCATGATATTATTATGTAGAGACATTTTTCTCCTTCTGCTCATCCGCCGTCTTAAAAATCATGTCCAGACTCTTTTTTATATAGCTCAGCCACTGACAGATCTTTCTCCCAGCGTTCAGAAGATGCCACAACCTTCCACATTCATTCACAACCTTTCCTTCTGACCCGCCCATTTTTCTCACTGACTACTCTTTCACATCTGCTGCAGCTTTCCTTCCTATCACGCATCAGTCTAAGCTGTTCTTGCCTCTCTGGGTCACCCATGGTCCATCCTCTCCTCCCCATCCCTTGCTGGACCTGACTCCTGCCTCCACTCAGCAGGCTACACCAGCCATCACTTTTCCAGCCAGTGCCATCCAGCTTTTCCAGGCACTGCTCTGAGACATGGAAGGAGTGCCCAGGGAAGTGACAGCAGCCACCTCCTTTGTGAGAGTGCTTGGTGAAATATTTGGAGTGGTTTTGTCCCTGTCATGCTGGTCAGTATTATCCCATCAATACTCTCTTCTCCGGACACTGCTGACTTTCATGAAGACTTAGTAATTTACATTGCAACACCATGCAAAGTGACCTCTATGTTGCGTTGGTGCAGTGACTTTTGGCTGGTGGATGTCCTCAGCCCCTTCAGACTCTTAAAGCTGGCATTACTGCGTTAACAAAGAACCCAGAGCAGCAATCCATGGAATTCAGATCTGACTTTTTTAAAATTCCAGCTTTTTATTTCCTTTGGTCTTATTACCCTTTCAGCATTAAATAAAGCTGTTGGTTAAACCTGATGACATTACAGGGCCATGAGAGAGAACTTAGTGAAGTCACATGGGCATGTTACATGCTGTACAAAGTACTCTAAGCATGGCATTTGCACAGTTCCGCAGTGACTGGATGAACAAAGACATGACATACAGTCTATGTTTATAAAATATCACATAGACAAAAATTTTGTTCAAGGAGTTACACAGTGGAAGCATGAAACAGTTTTAATACAAAACAAAAACCTTGACTTTGATTAGTACTTAGAAGTGAAATCTATCCCTAGGCAACCTCTTTGACACGCAGGCATCAGGAGAGCAGAACAGCATCTTATTAGAGGGAGGCTAGGCAATGAAGGTGCTAAATGAGAAAAAGCATCTTTACAGACCCTTAGCATCTGGCGCTTACTAGAAGCACAGTAAGTGTCTCAATCAGCATACCTCCACAGACAAATGGCATTTCATAGTCCAATGTTAATTATCCCTTCCTTTATATTGAATTCTACCTCAGTGACCTTGCTGCTTTTCAAAGGAAATGTGAATAAGAAAGGTTTCGCATTCCTGCTAGCATTCATATTTCATACACAGAATAAAGTCTGAACGCATTTTAAAAAATTCACGTATAACTAAGACGTGGCAAAGCAGATCATACATATTAAACTGCAGTGTGGATTGCATATGCTAAATTCCCTGTATCTATCTAGGCACATAGCTAGAAACCAGCCCCTTGTCAGAGATGCTTCGACTGAGCACAGGCTTCCTAGGTGTTTTAATATTTTGTGGTGTAGGTTTTCACCCTTTAGGTTTTGGTGTGTGAATTTCATTTTCAAAATAAATGTTTGTGGATTAGTTTCGGTCTGCAGACTACAATTTAGCGCATGGATGAAAATGAGACAGACTCAAATCTAATTCACACAATAAAATGCAGCTGGATGTACTGAAGTACAGCTGGGATGCACAGGCATGGAGTTCATTGATGGTTACAAATATTCTGAACTATCTGAGCATTTCCAAAAGCAGTGAATACAACACATATTAACTTTTCCTTTATGAAATCACATTTTATTTTTTCAACATTTCATGCTGAAGAATGAAAGCTAGAAAAATGTCTTTTAAAATGCAGTCTGTTTTGCCTTGCCCAGACAAACATTTCTTCCCTTTTCTTAACAATTCATGTTGAAAAGAAATGATCAACCTGATTGGATTTACTTTTTTATACACACCATATATCAAAGCAATCCTGAGCTGAATTTTACGTTCCATAATCCTGTCCAGAAACGTTTTTTATCATGAAATAATAATCACCACCTTGAAATTCAAATCTATAACAGATAATTGACACATTAACTCACGAATGGTAAGAGGATATGTGGCCCTGTTTTCAGCTGCTATCAATTGTACATGGCTGTGCTTCTGAAGTACTTAGCACACATGGACTGCTGATACATTTTCTGAAGAGGGTAGGCTTTGCAGAATGATTATTTCTGTAAAGAGATACATCGTAGGTTTTTGTCTTCACTCCCCATAATGCACACCGTAATGTCTGGGAAAGTTAAAACATATTGTAAAGAAAGCAGACCATACAAAATAAATTGAAACTGTATTTCAATTGCATTTTACACCAGCAGTGACATTGCTTTATATATCAAGAACACAGGATGCACAAATATTTTCTCATTTGGCTCCTGAGTTGAAGATGACATGACCGGAAAAAATTGCTTATACAACTAAAATTTCATCTGAATAGTTGTGTGTGTGATTCATGCCATTCTATTTAAAGGATAATTTTAGTCTGCTTTCACTTGCCCTTGAAAAGCTTTTCAAGAGAACCTTGAGAAAGTCTAAAACGGAGGGAAAAGATAGGAGGTAGAAAAAGATGGTCATCTTTGTCCTCACTGTATTTAAAGAGGCACCAAAATAGCTTACTGAGGTTATAGGCCATATCCAGTAAGAGGTGGACTACAATAGAATTTAGGTAGAAATTAGGTGTCTAAATTGTGATCCTGAGAGCCTTTGCTGTCCACCTCCATTATGTCTTCCTTAATGACTTTGAGGGTACATCTCCAAAGCACCAAGCTTGTTGTTACAGAGAGCGACAGTGCTCTGGTGCAGGATGCGCCTTGGCCACAGCATCAGGGGCCATGCTTAGGGTGGCACCAGGTTTGGTGGCTCTTCTCCCAGCAGTGGACATCATTCTGCTGCTTGTAGCACCACTAGACTGTGCAGCCCCGGTCTGGGCTTGAGCTAGGCCCCAAAAGTACTCCCCAAAAAGTATACAAAAGCTCAATTTTGTCACAGATTGAAATAGTGGATGTAGCCCCCAAAGAATGTACTAAAACACACAGTCAGGCCCAGAGCATGGTCACTAAAGGAAGAGAGTTTTTATGGCTTCATCAGAGATAACCCCATTTTTCAGTGCAGCTGCATCTCTCCCCTAAGGCACACACCTGACACCTCCAGTCAGGAGACCATGGAGGTACCTGACATGTCACTGGCTCACGAAATTCCCTTCTACCTGTGTGCACACCTCTCATCAGTTCAGCCAGTGACCATTTCAACATACTTCCTTGTCCTTTTGATTTATTAAGGAAGGGAAAGGTAAGTCTTTCGAGCTTCTCTTATGTTGAAAACTAAGTCCTAAGCAGTGGTCATCTTTATGCTTGAAGACTCACTGAGTAAACTATCATGGTGAGCTGTATCCATACTCTGGGTTAGAGCCTGCCTACCTTTCACATAGCATCAGTTCACTCTTCAAGGAAAGGAATCATTGGTGCTTGGACTCATGCTCTGGATGGTGTATCTACATTAAAACAGATCTTTTTTTCTAGCAAAAGATGTTTTTAAAGCTGTTACTCTGCAAAGTACATATTAGAGATTTCCTACATTCAGTGTATTGTTGCAGATCAGTTTTGTGAACTTTGTTGAGCAACTGAAATCTGTGTGATGTCGTTTGTTGTTTACAAAACTCACACCTTTGATTGTGTAAAAATACTTGCGGTGTCTGTAGAATGTGCACACAGAGCATATGGAACTGAAAATACCTTTGTTATCTTCCCTGAAGCAAATATTTCTGTTGAGGTGCTCCACCAGGACTCTCCTACAGGCTTTCCTACATATATTGTTTAAGCCTTGGCTCCTCCACAGATGCCCCTTAAGCAGAAAGATAGATATGCTTAATGTTAGTGACAGATTTGTATGGTGGGCTTTCTTGTGTGTACTAGGGTAGGATTGCTTGCTCTGCTCTAAGTCTGCTCTGTTGATGCCTTTAGCAGAGGATTATTGTTTTCTAGCTACCATTACCTTTTAACTTGTTGCCTTAGCCACGGGATCCCATTCATGAACAGACTGGAAACAGACTTCTCATAATGTAGCATGTTTTCATATCCTGGATATTTAAAATACTTGCAGTATGGAAAAAAGTCACATCCCATACCTAAATCTGCTCTCTCAAAGTGAATTCTGAATAAACCAGCTTTACTAGAACATGGGGATGACCAGCCTGTGAAACTGAGCTTCCAGTTCCTCTTCAGATGGATGTACATGTATGGAAAAATACTCCCAAAACCTTAAAAATATGTATATGAAGTAGAAAGTACCTATTCCAAGCCATTCTATAGATTGAAAGAGGTCCATTTAAAAAGAAAATGTCTTCTCATCTGTGCACAAGTTACGCTGTTGTGAATATTGCTATATTAAAAGGATGATAGCTTCATCATTTTAGGAGATCATTTGAAATCCCGCTTCTTGGTAGATTCAGGATATTTTGCTTTGTTGTTTTTTTTTTTTAAATATTTCTCCATATTTCTTCTTCTTTCCATGCTTCACAATGATGTTTAGACCATCAAGAAGGCCATTTGGCCTTTAAGCTCTCTAAGCAGCAGGAGGAATAAAGTCCAGCTTGCCATGACCAGCTAAACTTTGTACTTATTATAGCCTCTTCCATACTGCTCTCTTGAGTCTCTTCTAACAGGCCAGAGACAGGACATATCGTAACTGCTCATGCGGAGCAGCACCAGCCAGGCCACACATGCACACTGATTGACTGGATCACTCTGCCAAACACACTGTATCTTTGCAGAGAAAACTCATCTATTAGTGACTAAAATCTGCCTCTCCTCCCACCCTCTCTCTCTCCTGTTTAGACACTGGTTTCAGCAAACATTATAAGGAAATGTCTTTGAGACTTCTATTCCTTCAAGGCTGGTAACAATTGGCCAACAGATTCAAAGTTCTTAAGTAAAAAGGAAGACAGACAGACAAGTAGAGATTGCATAATCGTAATTTCCTCAGGAAACCATGTTAAAAACAGATTCCTGAGTCCTTAGATGTAGTAATTACAGTCATTACTACATAATATACTTTTCCATTAGCATTAACTCACTGAATACAGATAACCTTTGGAATTTGAAGTGGATAACGCCCTTTTTTGGTCATTTAAAAAAGAATTAAATCTGAGGTAATTAAGAACCATTAAAGTAAATGATTCATGGAGACCCAGTTTTCAAATCTGAATGCCTCAGCTAGCAAGATTTCTACATTTAGGTGTTGAACCAATACGCTAGATGGTATTTGTCACACACCCATGTATTATGCTGGAAATTTCAAAAGCCAGGTATGGGTTTGATCTCCTCTTTACACAAAGAAAAGTTTGAATGGCAAACTTGTAACACATCTGTATTGATTTTTCTTGCCAGGGGAGGCTGAAGATGCTATCAGACAAACTGACAAAGGGACACAAAACCACTGGTGATGTGCAAACCACAGACCACTGGAAACCAAAGGATTATTCTAGAAATGTATCTCTCTACATCTTGGCTGGCCACCATTTCTTCTGTTTCTTTGCTTTGTGGAGAAACAGGATCTTATTCAGGCAAGTATCTGTACAGTGTGATATATTTGTCAAGCATCCTGACCTGCCCGGCGCACAGCAGCAAAGTCCCCTCTCTCCTCTCATGCCCTGTGGTCGAGGACCAAGAGATTGCACTCAGGTAGTTACTCCTCATTACAGCATGGAAAACATTCACACCATTGCTGTTGTCCAAACGTAAAA
>VWZZ01003962.1:120505-168870 GCA_013399095.1 Psophia crepitans | reverse complement strand
GGGGGGGGGGGGAAGAGACTTTTAGGCTCGAAACAATTCTTACTTTCTTTCAAGCTGAGTTCTCAGTCTGTGAAAGAGAGGACCCAGCCTTCCTGCCGTACGGGGGCCTGGTACATAAAATGCTGAGAACAAGCTGCAGTATGTTTCAACATCACTTTGAATTAATTGTTTTATAAGAAAGAAATATTTTATCTTGTTATCTATTTTCATTCTAATTGTTTTTTTATAATTTCTTTTGTTCTCCAGCAGTCTTGCCTCATCAGGTGTTATGTACGTTTCGTTTCAAAAATTAGCACTTCTATAATTGCCAACACACAGTGGTCAGAAAGCATCAAAAGCTTTTTTTTTCATCAGAACATATTGCATTCCTTAAATACGGCTTCACACAGCCTATTCATACTAACGCTTTATAAATTAATCATCAGGAATAGACGCCAAGTAGGTTATACATTTTCTTGGTGAAGGGGAAATGCAAAAGGCCAACTTCCTATTAGCTCTATAACAGAGGCCTCCTGTTTATTTCTTGTTGCCTATTTAATAGAAAAAGTTGTATTTTCAAGAAAGTTCCCATTCTGCTCCTTCGTACCTCATGTGAGACAGTTTCCCAAATTAAATACACTTACATTGTCCTTGTTTTGAAGCATGCTAGTTAAGACTGCACTTATAAATGTGAAGACCATCTTATATTGCTTGCACAAAGAAAACTAAGTTCAGGCAGATCAAGATAGCATAATACAATGCACTTCACAGGAAGAACCAGGGAACATTTTTCAGATGAACAGTACTGAAAAATGCCATTTCAGATTGATAATGATTGTGCAAATGACCTGAAGCATAAGAAATAGCAAATAAAACAGATTTTGAAAAATTTAAAGTGAATGCAATATTTCAGTGTTTTTATCTTGAAACAAAGCTTTTATAATTTTTTTTTAAAATGAAATTTCGGGTCAAAGAGAAGATTTCAGTTGAGTAAGAATTAATTCTATTTTAACGTCCAGACACAAAATGAACACATTCATTATCTGCAGAGCTCTACTTGTAGGTAAATTCAAAAGGTGACATTTGCACAAAATGACATAGAACTTACTTCATGGAAACCTGAATGCTACAAAGATAAACTTCTAAGGCCACACCTACAAAAAAAAATTACTTAGAATGTACTTTCTTAAAAACTTTTGTCTTATCTAATGTTCACTGTTTTACATAAAAGTTGGCCTACATGGTCAGTACACCTAGGGAAGGTACTTACAAGTGTTGAAAAATATATGCAACTTCATGATTTCCTCAAGTCTCCCTAATTTTGGTGATTCATACATGCATGAAATCCACAGCATATGAAATAATTTTAAACTTTATCTAATAAAAATTACTCTCAAATCTACACCAGACCAAACACAATTTCTTGCATCTCTACATTTCGAAAGGCAGCTTTTATACATCATGAAACCAAAACAATGTCAAGAGAATATTAGAATTGTGAGAACACACAGACAATTGCAAATTAAAATACAAAGCCTTTAAGTTCACTAAATTGCCTTTTCCAATAAAGAAATAATACCTGTTTGCTGCCAAAGTTTTAAAGACCAAACTGTGGAACCAGGTAGCTCCCCTAACAAGACTGGGATGGTGAGAAAGTCTTCTGCCAACACAGAGAAAACACTTTCTTCAGTTCATACAACTGTTTTAGTCCAATGCATGAAACTACTGATAGCCTGAATGAGATTTAAAAAAAAAAGCAACACCAAAACTTAGAACTTTTTTCTGTTCCTATGAAACTAGACTGAAGAACCTGAGATCCACCAGCTGTAGAAAAACTTGGTGATCAGAAAGAATCTTTTCATTTCCATTTCTGCAGATAATACTTTCTTGCTTGACTAGATACATTCCTTTAGTGCCTAAAACATATTTTAACTTTAGAAAATGGATTATGTATCCAACACTTTTATGATAGTGCTACTGGTTAATAAAAATACTTTTAAAATGCCATTTGTGTTCATTTTAATTGAATTCCAGCTCTATTCAGAAGCAATTTGACATCAACCGTAAAGAAAAGAATAATCACCAAGTAAGTTAGAATTACACCATTGACTATTTTTGATACAATGAGCTACAAAATGCTTAAATAAACATGTACAGGTATATTACAGGCTTTTTGTTAGCATTACATATAAATCTCAATGCTAAGTTCATTAATTTGTTAATCAAAATGTTTTGGTTCTTACCAAACAACAACAACCTAATGTTCTTTGAGAAACTACAATTACTATTACAAAAAATTAAAACTATTTATGCAAAATTTGCTTGCTTGTTGATGTAAATCAATCTAATTGGAAAAAAGAAAATTGCCTTCGACTACCTTAAAGTGAGATGATCCTTTTCTTTCTACAAAGGAAGGTACTAATTATCAGAGAAACCACAAACATGCAGATGTGTTGTTCAGTAAGTGCAACAAAATGTTGAGCCTCCTGTGTCAGACTGGTCCAAAATAGGGCTGTTACTTGGTATGTTTTCCGATAACTGACTTTTATAGATGAATCATAACATGATGCTGGAAACTTGGCAATTACATCAATGACTCTGCACCATGCATTGTACATGACCTGCATATTAAGGGAGAAGAGTGAGAGTAGAAAGGAATGCTTTTTTGCAGTTGCTGAAACTCACCTCATCTCATATCCATTGTGTTCACAGTCTGACTCGCTTAAAAGACAGATGTAAAAACAGCAGTGTCCTACAATCCATATGTTACTTGCTGCAACTGTTTGAGTTCCCATGAAATGCTGAAATAGTGACTAAATATCATGAGATTTGCAGCTGAAGAAAACTCCACAAAAAAAATATTGGGAGACAGATTCAGATTTGTAGCAGTGCTCACAAGATATTTAAGTTTGAGGCCAAAATTTCGCTGGTGTGAGAAAATGCAAGTGACGTACCTAAGCAAAATTGGCCTGATTTTCAGAGACACTCAGCAGCTTGAGCTCCCATTTAGTTCACCTCTAGGATTATAGGCTGTTTGTATAACGTACAGCCTCGAAGGAAAGGGCTCCTGTGATCTCTCATAAAAGAATCTTGGCAGATAAATGCAAGTAACACAAAAGACATTGTCTTTCTTTCCTGAAAGTAAGTGCCATAAGCCCAGTAGGTTTTCCAAACACTTTATTACAAGCACTTTGTTCTAAGAGGATGAAACTATCTACAACACTTTTAACGTTCTTTTTCCTTAAAATGTATTTCTGTTTGGTGGCTTTCATCCAAGTTGTTCCAAATTGCTTTCTGAAGAGATCAGGAATACTTGATGGAAATAAGGATATCAAATACTCCACAGAAAAGACAACAATGCCTGGGAACAGAGAAAAAAAGTTCAGTCTGTTCCAAAGTGGAATTTTGTTTTCTTTCTAGCTAAAGAGAGAGATGTCCTGCTTCGACATGCTTTGCCTAAAAAGGACCCACCGTTTCTAGGTGTGCAATTATCTGCCTGAAACACACAGTAGAGAAGTATATATATATACACACGTATATAAAAACATACACACACACAAACACACATACACATGCATATGTACAGTATATCAGTGTATACATATCTGCTTCCCACTGCATGTAGTTTATGGTTCACTGCTTCAAAAATTTTTATTTTCACTCTTACTTCCACATTGCCATTTAAGAAAGTCTGAGTCTTTGCAGCGCAGAATCCATTGCAGACTCTGAAACTCAAGAGTTTATTTCCTCTTGCCATCATTTAAAAAAAGCTGTTATTAATTAAAGGGCTAGGGAATTATGACATCTACTGACTACACAGACTCTATATACGAGTTCATTGCCCTGTCTTCAAATGCTCTCCCTTTGGACCTTTTCCGTAAAGGGGAACTGTAAACTGCAAATGGAAGTGTGCAATGTCTTCAACATGGGAAGACTCTGTGTAATTACAAAAGATGAGGCCTGGGAGGGAGAGGCATCACTTTTTGTCCCCTCCTCGCCTGGCATTGCATGACTCTGCAGGGCTTAGGGAGCCACAGAGGAGCCACAACGCAGGGAGTGCTCAGGGTGCCAAGGCTGTGGCATGGGTGCCAGAGATTATGGGTTAATGTGCCTGTAAAACCTCTTCCCACACAATGCCTAGGGCTATAAGTTTACCTCCCCGGTTTTGTGATGTGACACAGAGATTAGAGACAGAGGGTGTTAGAGAGTCATCTGGACAACAATCAGCTCAGCCCACAGCTTGCCACTGTACAATTAAGGTTCCCTTCTCATAGGACGGGCCAACACTCAAAACAGAGCTGTTCCCAAAGATCTAATCTTCATTTTACCAGCTGATAAAACTAAAAAGGCAGTGTTAAGTGACTTGCCTAACAGATCTTAAATGCGCTTTAACACAAAGAGCCTATGAATATTTAACTATTGCTTGGTACATTTCCTGCAGCAGATGGAGGAAAATTCAGTCCAGAATAGACTTCAGGTTAGAGCTCCCCACTGGTCTGCAGGAGATGGATGTCAGTCCCTGGGTCACAACAGCCAGGGGAGGAACTTGATCCCAGGTGTAGCAGGTCTCACTGCTGCTGCCCTTTATAGTGGAAAATGAAAGAGCACACGGGAATTCGTTTTTGTCGCCACGCGGATGGGAAAGGCCTGTGGAGAGCAAACCCTTGCTACCCTCCATCCTGCCAGAGACTCAGTGTAAGCACTACCACCCAGTGCTTCCTCTCTGGCAGCTCTGGTCTCTGACCTTGGAATATAATACGTGTAACCAATTTCATTTTAATCCATACTGGAACACAGTAGAATGTGATGGTCTTGTTTACTTTTTATAAACCCTTAATAAGGGAAGATAGAGAGACTGGATTACAGGTTAATGTTCAGAACCGCCCTGAGCCAGGATATACTGTACCCAGCCAAAACAACACCCAGCTTGCACGATCTACGGCTGTGAGATACAGAAGGAATTAATACAGCTGGTATGTGCTTATTCATACAGTCACTTCAGAAGAAAGCACTTCTAATGGAATGAATCCTGTGTACTAGATAAGACGAATAAGATTTCCCCGATGACTACTTTCAATCTTTGTTTACAACATACAAAAAAAAAAAAGTCTGAGACTCAATTATTTATCTACCCATTATTTATTCATACACCTAGTAGTATCTCAGTAAACTAGCATGTGGTTTGGCTGCTCAGTTTTCCCCTAAGGATTCTGGCCAAACACTCCTGCACAAAGGAAAGCCGGGGAGTATTTTCCTTTGAAAACACAAAGAAAGCAGCCATATCTTTTCAAATCTCTTTCATTGTGGCTTTAACTGGTAATGGACATATTCCAGACAGTCTGGTTCAGGCTTGGTTGAAGTCTTCAAATGTTTGGAGACTTCTGAAGTACTCTCATGCTTTATTGTTCCCTGAAAGTGGCCCCCAGAAAACCTCCTTATCTCTGGAATACACTAAGAAGGTGTATTTCATTACACATTCCACATACAGAGGAGAAGAAATGAACGTGGTGCACACATGCACAAAGCCCCTGCCACTGCAAACTGAACTAGTTTATTTGAGGATATTGTTATTCTCAGAAAGTGTAACTCACAGCTCCAGCAGGCTTGCTCGGTCTCGCTCTGAGTTCCCCTTTCTTGCTTTTTGCCTGAGAGTCAAAGCTCCTACCCTAACTATGCAAAACCTGCTGCTTTCACTTCACATCATTTCCCCAAAAATCATTCCTTTCTATCGCTTGTTTCTCTTTAGTGAAGAAAAAAAATCAAACAGCCAAAACAAGCAAAAAAATTGTCAGGTTTTCTTTCCTATCACTGTCAAAAAAGGCAAAATCTGTGGGTAAGGAAGGATTTGGACAAAATTTTTTCAGGTTCTGGTAAAGAAAAGTATTCAGAACGTGGTAAAATCTTTACATAAACCTGAGCCAATCTTCACCGTTAAAATATCTCATATTTCTAGTCTTAACCACATCATCTTGTAAACCATTTATAGCTAGAGTTCAGCATGAACGCTCCAAAGCTCAGCCACCACAGTGACTACCTATTAAATTGAACAAAGAGGGGAAAAACAACCAAGCCCCAAGTCTTCAAACAAAAAGAGTCAGAAGCCGGTGGCTGGAGGAAAACAGGCCTCGGTGTAATAAAAGTAGTGAGGAGGGTCTGAATGGCAGCAACATACCTTCCTTACTAAAGAAGAGAGATGCTAAGAAGCAGGGAAATCTAAATGGACCGAGGTGGCACAGCAAAAATCAATCATCTAGTGGAAAAATGGTATTTGGGGTGGGACTCAGTTGTACTCAACCACTCACTTAAGTAATCCATATTTTAAATGCAGTTGGTATATTCTGAGGAGAACTATGGTTCATTAAGACCATATTATCTGGATATCTAGAAGCTCTGAAGTGCTAGAAAATGGCATCAGTTGCTGTGGTCTGTAATAAATTTTATCTCTTAAAAGTAATATAAAAATCCTGATAAAAAAAGGCTTATAAATTTGGTTTAAATGTTGAAGTCTTCATGATACCGAAATGTAGAGCAAGATGGCATACTATATGGTAAAGCAGTTTAACTATGACTCCATAGAGTATGCAAAAAAATAATTGTTTTTTCAAGTCATCACCTTCACAAAAGGTGACAACAAATTTTGTGGGAAGGCACACAGAGAGGGGTGTTTTCATACTGGCAGCAAGACAAATGAATCCATCTCCATTTACTGTGACCACTGTCACTTCACTTCCCAATCCCAAGGATTATTTATTAAGTTCTTTAAGATCCCAGGAAGGAAGGTAAGGCATCCAAGTCCAAAGTACTACAATACTGTAACACTGCATTGAGAATGAAGTTCGTCTCGACTATGATTTATAAACAAACAAAGCACTGAGTGCCATTCCTGTGGCACGAAGGTTTTGCCTTGGGTTTTTGTCCAGGGCTGAAATCTAGTTTATTCTATATTTATCATAACAAAAGAACTATGCTTAAAGAATACAACAAACTTCAGGTTTTGCAATAAAGCAAAACCTCTCCAACAACTCTAGTTAATGTGCTGTAATTCAGAAATCCAAAAGATCTAGAAAATTCAATAAACCGAAACACTTCACTGAGTTTGCTTTGGTTCAGGCATGTCCTGCATTTACTTTCTCAGTAATCGTCTTTAGATGTGCAATTTACCTAAAACTAGCATAATTGAGCATATTTGTAGTAATGCATGCGGTAATGTGTCTTACTAAAACAGTTGTATATAACCTACATTTTCTTATCTAAAAAAAAAAGAGAATAGATGAATTATGGCAATTCAAGACAATTATGTCACCATCATCCACCTCACAATATTACATCGTAGTGGTCAAACGTAAGCCATGGCAAAATTAATTCCTAGAGAGACATAGCATGTTTGCTATGAGCTGACTTACTTCTGTAAGTTCTAGTAGCATCAGTGATGTCAAGGACGCTCAGATGGCTCAATATGCAAAACACTTTTAGAACTGGAACATCTAGCTTCTGGAAAAACAAAAAAAATCTTATTCCTCCCACCCCACCTACGTTCTCGTGCTTGCACTAACTTAGCCCTGCAAAGGAAACTGATAAAAACCTCTGTCATGCTGATGCCCGGTCTTGCTACAGTTGTTCTAGAGTGGAACTAAGCAAACTACCCTAAAGCATGAGAACACTAGATCACAAGCCCGTGATCTTAAGGGCTCATGTCCTGTTGAGGCTCTGCATCCAGACCAGCAATACCAACAGGATTGGGAAAGAAAGTAATAACTCTCTACTGGATCTCATCTAGGCATCGGACAAAAGGGAGGTTGATTTCCTCTATTGCCAGTGTGGCCATTTTAAATAGGAAGAACAATTGCAACAAAAATATTCATGTTTTAGTGTTTTCTGTAAAAGAAGAAAGTCCTTTCACAACCTGGAAAATGCAGAGGTGGACACCAACATGTGAGACACTGATGGCTGTAAATGGACCAGTGATGATACATGTCTAAAGACAAGCCTCAGACTGGCTACTTCAGAAAGACTGGAGAAAGCTTGATCAAAACTCACTGTAACTTCTCATAGATGCCCTTCAGGCCATGTTTATATGTTTACCTATTGTAAACTGTACTGTTATCACATTCATTACTACTTCTTCAAAAAATTCCTAATTGTCAAGACAGACATTTCATGGCATCGAGTTATGAAGGTATTTTTCAGTGGAACTTGCAAAAAAATTCTGGTTGAAATTGCCACTACCTATCCTTTGCCTTTTTTTTTTTTCTTTCCCTATAAATTCATTATGCTTAATATTTCAGTGAACTCCACCAACGATTTATTATAAATTTTAGTATCTTAGCCGCATGAAGAGGGATTGGGTTGAAAGGGTTTTTTAGATGTTTTTAGATGTTGTTTGATGCCCATTGTAGCACTAAGTCCCTCATGGTGTAACAGATGCCTTTGTAATTTAATTCATGTGAGTTCCATGAATACTTATGTATATTAGTTAAAACCAATTCAGCTACAGTAATACTGCTCTGTGTCCCTTAGTCAACAAATAAGAAGTGCTCCACTTGCCACACGCTTATCTCTCAGTTATTAATGCACAATAACAAATTCCAAGCTCCCAGCTGGGAACATTATATTGTAATTGCTTAGTAGGGTATTAGGGCATACCTGTTTGTCAGAATCAAAACACAGAAAACAGCACTGCTATTATGGGAAGAGAATGATTGATTTCTTGTGCCATCTTGTGGAAAAAATATTAACTGCAAGGCAATCTCAAATTGTTTCACACCAGTGTCAGGTTTTGCCCCAGCCGGCAGCTCAGCCCCGTGCAGCCACTCGCTCACCCCTCCCGACCGGATGGGGGTGACAATCAGAAAAGTGAAAGTGAGAAAGCTCATGGGTTGAGATAACAACAGTTTCATAGATAAAGCAAAAGCCGCACACACAAACAAAGCAAAACAAGGAATTCATTCCCCATTTCCCAAGGCAGGCAGGGGTTCAGCCATCCCCAGGACAGCAGGGCTCCGTCACGCGTAATGGTTACTTGGGAAGACAAACACCACCACGCCATCACTCCCTTCCTCCTTCTTCCCCCAGTTTTATATGCTGACTATGATGTCATATGGTATGAAATATCCTTTTGGTTAGTTGGGGTCAGCCATTCCAGCTGCGATCCCCTCCCAACTTCTTGTGCATCCTCAGCCTGCTCACTGGTGGGGTGGGGTGAGAAGCAGAAGAGGCCTTGGCTCAGTGTAAGCCCTGCTCAGCAGTAACAGAAACATCCCTGTTCTACCAACACTGCTTCCAGCACAAACCCAAAACACAGCCCCATGCTAGCTACTGTAAAGAAAATTAACTCTGCCCCAGCCAAAACCAGCACAGTTAGGAATGTGGTTCAAGATAGCTTTGCTTCCTACATGAACTATCTTTTGCCTATGAAGTAGTAACATGTTTCATTCACATCTTGTAGTCAAATGTTTTTGATCAGTTGACCTAAACTCAGTGTCTTAACTTTCTGTATGCCTTGTGGATTGTGCAGTCTCCACCATGATATATTTTCCTTGCTACAAACTATTTTTAGATCTTCCTTTGTGTTCAACCTTATATAGAAAGATAATATGCTTCTTTTAAATTTCATTCCACAACTTAAGTATTTATTCTCACCTGGACTGCTAGTTGCAATTGATTTTTTTCTGCAGTACTTTTTTTGAAAATTGCAAAGTAATTGTTGTAACAATAAATATTCACTGATTGCTTAATTAAACTTATTAAAATGCAAATTAAAATCCCCAAACAATGACAATAATTAAAAAAGAACACATTACCAAAATGATGAAAGATCAGATTTAACTTTTTCCATTATCCAATATAATGTCAATTAAGTATAATTGGAAAATGAGCAAGCACAAGAAAAGTCTGAAAACAGCTTTTGCCACAGAAACTTAAGCAGGACTGTGTTAAATCACACAGTGCTCAGAAAAAGACTTAGCGTACCATTCTCAAAGGGGTTTAGGTCACCTTTGTGTTCTAAGCCCACTTGCAGTCCATCAGAATTTAAAACACAAGCTAAATATACTTTCTGTCTTCTCCCCTCCAGCCATGTGGTATTCCACCTGCAGGAAATCTAAACACTTATCTAAATCCCGTATCTTTAACATATAGACATTTGCTAAACTACATTCACAGAAGAACACATATGATAAGCTCTAGGAAACCCCAGCGAGAGTGTGGTAGAATAACAGTAATGCTGAGGGATTTAAACATCCAGTTCTTTTTACCATTAATGTGAGTCAATAACATTAATCTCCATATTCCACTTTGAAACTATATGTGTGAGGGTTTGAATTATTTCCTTTTATCCTTTGATAATGCTTCAGCATATGAATACAACCAAACAAGATGACACTGGAGCTCAGTGACATTTGCTCATTGTAAAATGAATTAGAATTGCCTGGGTACGGTGAAATCCAGCAAACATTTCAGGGACTTCGCCATCCTGTTCTCTCCTCCCCATCTTTAACCTTGGTAATAACATGCCCTTTTCCTGTATTTGTGCTTTTTTTCTAGAGAAGATGCTGCTCTATTATGTTGCTGCATGATGTATTTCAATTGTTCAAGCATTCTCTGTGGACAACATGAAGATGAACAAATTGAGCAATTATTTAAATAAAAGCCACTTGACATGGCAAGCTATTGTGCCAGCATATTGCTGCACTAACCTCCTTCAAATTGTACTATTTAAATTCCACTAACCTATTAAATGCCCTTCCTGCTTCACTGTGGCTGCAATACCTTGGTGCTATAAAGCATGCTGAACCTGTCAGGAGGACCTCAGTTCTTGGGGAGGAGAGTGGTTATTCTTTTGTCTGTGTCAAGATCTCATTACCTGTGGGTGAATCAGAACATGAAGAAACACAGAAGCATCTACTGTTTGTGGAAAAAAAAACCCAAACAACCTACAGCTCCACACAACTCCCTACTACAGCTCTGAGTCCTGAATCAACGGCAGAGTCCCTGCCTGTCCTTCTTGGCTGCTTTTCTTAACCTACTGCTGTGAGTGGGCTCAGACAAGAAACGACGCACTAGCCCCTGTATCACCCTGGTCGCCAGCACGCGGTGCAGCAGGAGACTGCATGCAGGCTTAAGTTCCTGGCTGGCTGCCCTCACCACCTTTGCTGCGTGCCGGTGTTCCCAGAGGCTTTGCAACCTCCGCCGCAAGGTTGCAAATAGCAAGGTGTTGAATTATGATCTCTCCATACAAGCCTAGGCCTAGTCCGTATCACACTGATGCGAGAGCTGCCATGAGCCAGTTTTACTCTGACACAAATATTTTGCTTGTTTATGTGGGACACAGCTTATATATGGTTCTTCATAATGTAAGCCTATGGAAAGATTTGCCCCAGTACCATCTTTCATGCCATTACCACAACTGGACCTGTTGTAGGTGGTTATTGTTGACGTTTATTTAATGGGAGCAGAACTGAAGTCACATTTCAGTCACATACAAATTAACGAGACTATAAAATTAAAGTGCTGACAAAGTACAAACGATTGTGCTCTCACCTTTCAGAAAGTACAATGTACGTCCTTTTGTAACAAGAATTTACGTAAGTGCAGTTTCACATTTGGTTGTGGGGGTTTTTTGGTTTGTTTTTCTTTATTTTTTCCCCTGCAAGTAGCATTGCTTTCTGGTCAAAATCTTCCACTAAGTATTGACTTACAATAGTATAAACTGATGTCAAAATTTTATCCCTGATATCTCCCCCAGCAACTGTCCTGCCTTGCTTCAGTCCCCGTCACCTGACCTGTACATGCTGGGGATCCCTGTGACACCTCTTCCACTTCAGCATCACTTCCAGACCCACAATCCATTCTCTCAACCTTGTGGACTTGGACAGGTTATAGTTTGGGTAAGACAACTGAACTTTGGGATTTCCTTGTGTTGCCAGCCTTAAGTGTGCAAAACCACTAACCACTGAAAATTACAAGATTTGAAAAATGAAGTTGAGTCAAAGTAACTTCTATCCTGTTTTTGAGACTTCGAAGTCCTGTTGAATCTTGTTTTTCAGGTTGTCTTCAAAGGATAAAGTACAGTTTCCTGTCTCCAGGTGTGGGATTCCAGAATTCTACCAGATACTACGTGTGAGATCTGGTAATGCTGTAGCTCCCACAACCCATTAAAATTAAATCTAACTATCCTTGTCATAGAGAAGTCAATAAAGATTTCTGAGGTCAGCTCGAGTCACAGGACAATTTGGTAACTATGATAATGGAATCATATTCAAGGAACTGAAGTACATAATCATCAGTAATAATGATTCTGCAAGACAAATTAGATGGTTAATAACATGTAAACAGACCCACAGTTTTCAGATTATGTCATTAGTAATAGCTGTGTAACCCCAATGCCGTCAGAAGGAACGCACATACAGGCCTAAATGGAAATTGCCAAACTGTCCTGTTGATAGGGGAGAAAGGGAGGAGAGCTGGGTTGTGCCCTCCCAACTGTGCTGGCTCTGCAAGGTTAGCAGGCGTGGAAGGTAGTGCGAACTTAATCTTACCATTGGAAAACCTGCCATTTTTCCATATTCACATTTCACAGTATAGCTAATGCTTACCTTTCTACTCTACCCTCTTACTTGCTGTCAGTCATTCTCTTTTCAATACATTCCTCCGCTGCTTCTTGACGTGCTTTGTTTCTCCTGTCTAATCTCCCTGTACATAAAGCAGCAGTGGTGCGCAAAGTGTGGTTGCTTGCCTCAGAGAGGATGTGGGATTGACTTGAGTTTCTCTAGTCCTTCCACAAGGAGGGACCACAACTCACTCTGGTCTTTTGTATCTAAGCTGTGCGTGTAAAGCAGAGGATATGACCACACGTGTCCCCACAGATATGACATCAGCTGCAATGCCCTTATCTGTTGCAGTGGAAATGCTGTCAGCTTCAGTGTTAAAGATCCTTGTTAATGTAAGCCTATGCAACGACAGGACAGTATTGCATATTTACAAAGTGTTTGGTGATTCTTTCTTAGATGTTATAAATGATTTGTTAGATGAGAGCTTTTTACACTTGATGAATAGCAGATGATTGTCACTACTTTACTGTTTAATTTTTAAATTAATTTGAAGTATAATTCTCCAACTATAAAGTGCTCTGAGACTACTAAGAAATGAATCACATTAAATGAACTTCATTATAAATCATCATCTTTACATGACACTCTGAAGTATGCACTGGAAGAAATTAATGCATCAAAGCAGGGTTCTCAGTGTTTCATTTAAACAGAAAATGCATTTCAGAATTAATTAAAATGAGGAAACACTAGGTGAGTATTGAAATTGTTTGTGTGGAACTCCTATATCGGAATTAAACCCCAAGCTTATACTTAGCAAGAGCATAGAAATTTGCAAGCCCTGTGAAATTTTACATTTATGCATTAGTTTAGGCTTCATGTTATTCAAAAGTTTAAAAGACTTACAAATCCGAGCAGTGACATACAGTCTTACACCACAGATAAACATTCACTAATTACATTTAAGAACAAGAAAAGCCAATAATGCAGGAAGGAAAACAGAATATTTGCATTACACTTTCTACATAAAACCATGACATTTTCATATTGAAAAGAACAACACCAAACACAAAAACCATAAATATTAAACTTACTTCCAAATGGTCATTAAACGATACTTCACAGAAACGAAAGTACAAAATTTGAAGAGAAACTGTCAGATAAGATATGAAGTACATATTGGAAGTTGCGTTTTGTAACCACAGTTTGGTGTTCCGGCAAAATCCAATCCTTTGGAATGAGAAAGTATAAGAAACAAACAAGCTCTGAACTAATACGGAAGATGCCAATTTTCTCTAAACATGTCGATATTTGCAAGTTAGTGCAATAACAGTAACCAAAGGCAACAGGCTGAATATCCAGTCTACTCATCTGAGGCAGCCATGCAGAATATTTCCCCTGAAACAGAAAACTGCAGACTAAGAAAACATAACTTTTTGGACTGGTGTTCAAATAAAGTTTTAAATTATTTCAAAACAAAGTACAGAGGGTTTGAACTCCGGTAGGAGGCTTCTTGTGTTAGTCTTTCTGCTAAAAGCTCAACCATTTACAGGTGCTATCTGCTTAACACAGTGGCCACTGCTGTGATTAGTTTAGGAACTTGTCTCTGCTCTACTTGTCTGTTAACATTTTCCAGGATCTGCTACTTTTTCACAGCAAAGGATAAAATGGAAAATGTAAGTCTGAAAGTTTAAGTTTGTCAAAATTTTTCAAAAATTTGTCAAAACCACAAAGAAGTTCTGAGAATGAAATGCTATAATGAAATGTTGGAAACCAACATAACTTAAATTTTAGACATCACTCACCCTTTCAGAATTATTCTAAAGAAACAGATATGCAATATGCGGATTTAAAGCCATAATTGCAAATACTGTATTAGAGCAATTTTTACATGGAGTTTCAGCATTTTATTAATAAAAAGGTTTGTGAAGATTAGCCATGCAGAAGGCAATGCTACTTTCTGCACATCTACTGATGAAACAGAAAAGAGAATGCAAAATAAAATGCCCTAGAGCCATACTAACTATACTTGAACTTAATGTGCAAGCTAATTCTTAGGCTTCAATGACATTTTAGCAAAGAGTTTAAAATTTTCATCCAGCTGTTTTTTGGAATTTCAGGGAAGTCTTAGAGTTATTGACAAAGCCTTCCTATGACAAAACCAATGAGCTTTCTCAGCTGGAGTGGACTCACTAATGTATCCTCATTGTAAAAAGCATTAGGGAAGAGGGCAGTTTATTCTTCTATGCACTTACTTTGCTACACGTGAACAGGCATTTATGGTCAACAACTGAGAGCATGAAATACTAATGTACAGAGTCCAGACAGCACAGTCTTAAATGGCTTGTTTTTCTTAGCTGCTTTACATTTACTTGCCAAGGCAAAGGTCTACAAAACGAGTATTTTATGACCCCAGTCCAAAAAAAAAAACAAACAACAAACCAACATAGCTGCCCCTGACCCTTCACACCAGGAAAAAAAAAAAAAAAGAAAAAGAAAAAGAAAAAAAGTGTGGTAGAGGGACTGCCTTTATTTTGCTCCAAAATAAATATTTACTGCTTTTTCAAAGGAGAGAGGGGGGAGGGAGGGAAAACTCTGACTTAATGGAGCCTTAAAAAAAGCAAGTTTGTTAAGTTCCTAGATTTGTCCTTCTCTAGGGATTTATCTCACTTAAATGCAAGTCCTAGTCATGGAAAATGGGAAAAATAAGAGCTTTATGAATGTAGGCAAGAAAAAATACTTATACTTGCAGTAAACAGGGATGAGTTAATATCTACTTACCTGGAAGATTGGTTTGGTGTAATATATAAACGCAGGTACTTATTAATGCCTGAATCTCTGGAAGTTGACAAGCACCACACCTTTACTGTTTCTGTCCATGATAATCTTGAAGGGGAATGTTTGTGTGCAACAGTTAAGTGTCACTAAGGTCATTATGTGGTATTTAATTATGATGTTGGAAAAATGGAGCATCACACTCTTATCTCTAATGTAAATGTAGTTCAGTAACGTGTAGTTATGAGTGACCTTTTCTAAACCAAAAATGGATGTGAATACATAAGAAGGAGCAGCATATTTCACTTGTTTCATGGTATTTCAGCAATAAGCAGATCTAAACCAAGATGCACAAGTGAATCTGAAAATGCCATAAGTAGACTAGGATTTATAAATAATAAAAACAACAGACATAAACTATATAGGCATATAGCTATTGTTTTCTCTGCATATTCCTTTGGATTACATTTTTGTTGTCTTCTAGTTATACTTGCCATCTGTACTGAAACTGCTTAACAGAATGGTCCTTTGTCACTTAAGAAAAAATATATCATCAAGATGCACAAAACACAAATTCTTTACTTAAACAAAAGTAAATGGTAAAAACAATGCCTTAAAATTAGGTCTACTGAAAATACAGGAAAAACTGCAGAAAAAAACCCAGCAAGTGTAATGGGTTATATGTGGATTAAAAAAATACCTGCACAGCTGCACATGGAGTGTATGGGGGTAAGGATAAACACAACAAAAGTGCCATCTGCAACAACAGGAGCACTGTCACTAGCACGAGAGACAAGGTGCAAGGATGGAAGCTTGGTAAATCAAAATTACTACTCAAATAAATGTATTACCCAAGTACAGAGCTTCATTTTACAGGAGATGAACTAGGCAGTAAACGATCAACTCAATTACCTATTTTTCCATAAGGTTGTCAACACAAGATGTTTTGTTGCATAACAAAGGATTCCAAATAAACTCATAGCTACAGTGCCATCACGGGTAACACGTCTTAATACTCTGCTGTTGGCAACGCTATGCTCATACAACACTTCAAACAAATCAATAAAAACCTTTGAGAAAGTGTGAAATGAAGCATATGGGCAAATCTGTCTGACTATCACAGTTCTCTGGGATATTGCAAAAAGCATCTGCCTCATTCAGTGCCCTTCATTTTATTAAACCGTAGAGGTTTTGAGTGGCCTTTTCTAAGAATGTGAAATTAACTGACAACATATACATATTTTTTTTTTAACAACAGTGCCTAGTTTCAGGATTAATGGTAATAGACTCGTGCTTCTGAGAAAAATGCACAAACTTTGGCCTATTAGAAAATTTATTGAGGGCCTACTGATAAATCAAGGCATGTTGACACACAATTGTATTAGTGGTTTTATCCTGTTACTGAACCAAATACAGCACAAGTTTAGAAGTTCACAATTATGTGAAAGCACATATACAAACTGAATTTCAAAAGTGCAGCAATGAAACATCTCATTATGTATCTCTCCTGTCCCATCTCACACTTGCAAAATGAGCTGAGGTATCTCTTAGGAGTCTTTCTGTGATTTATGATTTCTATAATCACATTTTCATTGTTTCTACACTTACTTAACACTGTCCTATTGAAAGTACATTTGCAAAAGTCTGCCTATTGTAGACATATAACAATATTCAAAACATCTTTGTATTTCCATGGAAAATAGCGTCAGCGAAACTTTTTCCTTGTTCCCTCAGCTGCATCTCCACCTTTCAGAAGTAATTATTTAAAGACACCCACGCACCTACTTGATTTGATAGGCAAAATACCTTCCCTCTCCACCTAGAAATCACAGGTCAAAGCTACACTTACGCTTCAAATACATCTTGTTCACATCCTCTGAAGACTCCAACAGAAAAATAAGAAGACTCTAATTTGCACACCCTGTTTCCCCCCAGTCTGCTTAGGTGACCACCAGTCCATGCTGCCACCTATGGCACGACAAGCAGAGAAGTCCAAGAAAGCATGGCCATTACCTTTAATGAGACATAGCTTCTGCACTGACAGAAATATTCAGTAATACATATTCAGTAATACTGCAAGGTAACGCAGAAAATGAATTTTTTAAGCACGACTCTTAGGACATTGTACTCTCTCATTAGAGCTCTCATTGTTGAGGTCTGTGTTCAGCATTAGTCACAATAGCGCCAAGAATTATTTCTGTGCCTTATGTTAAACATATAAAGTCTCACCAGACCTGGGCTTACACAGAAAAGAATAGCAAAGAGTAAATGTCAAACATAAAAAGGAATCTCCTTCTTCCATATCCTTTTCTTTTTGTAAAGTGAGACCTACACCTGGGTTTGGTGGTGCAGTAAGGTTAACTCATTAAATGGAAAACTCCAGTCTCTTGAAAGAGTCTTCTATCACATCTTTGAGTGTTATTTTATTTCTGATATGCCAATTTTTTTCCTGTTTAGCATAAACTGAAGACTTCATTTATGTTACCTAACAAGACTTTTATACAACCTGGACATCTGTAGGCCTGAAATGTAAGATGTCCTAACAATTCTGAGCCCTTAGAAAAGATGTATTTTGAAATACTACTGTTCAGAATGCTTTTTGTGTTGGTTTTGGTTTTGTTTTGTTTTTTTTTCCTACTATGATAAGTGAAAGTCAAGAGAAAGAAGAGACGAAGGTCAGAGACCAAGAGCAAGCCAGTATTATACTGATTATTCAGTTTTCACTGCTAGCTGGAATCTGAGTTGCAATAAAGTGAATCGGCCTGGTTGCTCTCTACTATGTTCTATTCTAAAGGAAAGCCAGCATTCCAAAGTAGGAAGATTTTCAAATTATATCTAGATCAACCAGAAATGCCAAACTTGTGATGTCAAGATTCCCTCGAAAAAAGTGATGATACGGCATCTCTCCCTGTGTTCCGCAAAATGAGCATAGGTATGGCAGAGCTTACCAGCTCAGTTCACTGCTGCTTCTCTCTTAGTCTTTCAGATGGGGCTGTGATCTCCTTGCAGGGATGGGACCAGGGCATAAGCAAAACAGTGTAACAGGGAAGGAAAATATTCTTGAGGCTGGTTCTTAAATGAGCTGAGTGAATTTGTACCTTCTGACCGACATCGCTGCAGAACACTACACTGGAAAGAGGTGTTATGATATATTAAAGCAAGAGACCAAGCTCACAACTTACAATTTCGTTCATTTATGAAAATTTGTAACACCAGGTGAAATATCACCCTGCTTTCAAAAACACAAGATGGTCTTTGCGAGTAGCTCACTGAATTCCATCCCTGAAACACTGGGATTTACTGCTTGCTTTCTTTTCCTTGAGCCTTTTCTGGGACATTGCTGTATTTTAAAATAAATTTTAAAAAGCATTCTTTTCAAAGTCCCTTTTAAAAACTGCTGAAAGTGCATCCTTTGCCAAAACAGCACTGTATTTAGCAGTGTTATGTGAGAAGGAGGTTCAGTTTGTTTAACACAGCTTCTAAAACACTGGGAAATATTGGCCAGTTTTGCAAGTATGTATTCACTTCTTAGTGAATGCATATTCGCTGCTTAGCCTCTGTGAAAGTACAAAGGTATGCACACATGTGTGTACGGCAGGAATCCAGACAAATAAGAATTTAGAATATGTGCAATTCACTTCAAGCTGAAGTTTGAAATTATTCTGGTTTTAGTGGAATTTCTGTGAAAAACTCTTGAAGAATCAGGTCTAGCACTTCCTCAGAACAATGCAGACTAAGGACTTTCTTAGGAAAATATCACTCCTTTATTATTTTGACAAGACATTGCAATGTTTAGCAGAAATATAAAATCTTGACTTGAAATGCACTATTCACAGAAAAATTACTCAGGGAGAAATACTAGGTGAAAGTATGTAAAGAAAAACACGCATTGATAACACCATCTTGAAAAACTGCAAGTGAAAGTAAAGCAACTAGATAAATGTGGAAGTTACATTATTACCAAACTGCTACATTAAGGACTGGTGTAATAAACCTGGTATATTAAACCCACATAAAGAACACGTAAATTCATTTTTATTAAAAAAAATCAATTAATCTCAAACCCGCAAAGGAGTTGCACAAAATGCTTCCGGGGACTCTGAAAAGCTTCTTCTCCCCTCGCTACAGCACATGTCCCCATTTCCAGAGGTCAGCCAGAAGCAGAAGTGCTGGAGCAGCGGGAGGAGGTCCTGGAGAGAGGAAGAACCAACAACTCCCCCTGCCTCAAAAGCCTGTTTTTATTAACTTGCAGACAGAGCAGATCCCAGGCAAGGCAAAGTTGAGTTGCTGATTTCTCTGAGGAGGGCCAAGTGAAATCCCACCAGCCTTCAAGATGGGGACTGTACCCCAAAATGTTTCACTGTGGTTGTGGGCAGCTGTTAGCATCCACCACTACCTTCCCTGGGGACACGCAGAGCTGCTGCAGTAGCCTCGATGTGCTCAGTGCATCAGGACAGACTCCAACTATCAAACTCTCAGAGGAAGGGAAGAAAGACCCCAGAGCCAGGGGCCAGCAGGGAAGAAACCAGTCTGGCCAGGGGGGACTCAGCTGGGATGTGGCCCCAGACTTGCCTCCAAGGTCTTTGGCCCTCAGACTCCCCCTGCAATGTTTGCAGTTTTCAGTAAATGCTGTCGTGGGGCAGAGCAAATTCTTGCTCTGATCCCACTCTCTCCCTTGCTCAGGCACACTCTGTCAGATCTGCATCTCAGGCTGGAGGTGGTCTCCTTCCAAAATGGCAAGATTCCAACTCTCCATCCTCCTCCCCCCAATAGCCCCTCATATGTTAGCATGCTTTAAAATGCATGAACGAAGAAGGTATATTAACTCCCACTTATTAAAAGCAGATTATTGCAAATATGTATGCTGATTTCCAAGCAAAGCCACAGAGAAAAAAAAAAAGGTGTTTTCATGCATGTTATTTTGGCAAACATTTTTCCCAGGGGCATAGGCTAGCGAACAGAGCGATTACAAGAAATTACAGTATGTACCATGAATACTTTTTGGTGTGCACAGAACAATTTAAGGTGTTATAATGTCACACTGCCACGTTAAAAAGAAAAAAAAAATAAAAAGTCACAAGCTTTTCAAGTTATTCAGAAAAGAATACAATGTTCACTCTGTGTTATAGAAGCTATTAAAGAAAAAAAAGATTTTTTTTAACCATGCTTTAATAACACTGTGATTACAAGTTGAGGAGTGTTTATCTGAGAGAACAAGACGAACGTTTCTTATGGCCTCAATCCAAAACCCTTTGAAGCTGAAGAGTTTTTCCCAATGACTTCAATGGACTTTGGTTCAGGCCCCAAGACCATTTGTCATTATAAGATGCACCTAGTGCTTTCAGACCAATGCCACCCACAGAAGTGCGACATTTGTACACAGTATGTCTATCGTCTGCCTGCATCAAACCCAAGAACCCCACAGCCAGTTAATGCAATAATCTTCTGGGGAGCAGAAGATGTCTTTTTGTAATGCCTTTGTGCTGTATCTAGCATGTAGTGTGATCTATCACCAGGCTGCTAAGCTGGTCTGCAATATGAATTCCCTTGTACCTCATGAGTTTCCCTTCACAATACCCGCATGAAGCGCCAGCAATTCTGTTGTTTACAGGAGAAATAACAACAGAAACCTAAATAACTTACATGGGGTCCCACACAGTGCCAGTGACAGAGGTGGCTACTCAGTCCAGAATTAACCCTACTCCTCAGACAAACACGGTTAGGAAAAATGCTCAGCCTAAGTAGGTCTGTAGTTTTGAATCTCCTCACGGCAGTTTAGAAGACCACCACCCTCAGCAGTTCAGCACCAGTTTCCAGCATGAGGCTCCTGTCCGATAAGCGATCCCAATCCCCTGACCTCCTCCAGCGCAAAGTCAGTGTCTGGGCACCTCCAGCATGGATTCAGTCAAGATGACCCCTGCTGTGGCTTTTGTTGGGTGTCCCAGAGCTAGGAGGAGGCCTGACCTTAGAGCACCTTGCCGTGTTCAGAAGTGAGTTCTGCATTGGTGTGGATGGATTTGTTTCTTTTAAAGCGGTGCAACTCTTTCCACAAAAATAGTCTTAACAGACTCCAAGAGCAGAGGACTGTTAAGAGTTGAAGTGCTTAACATCAGATACCTGGGTAACAGAATGGGTAAAGAAATTACAAAAATATTCACTAATTATAAGCAAAGACATTGTAGGATGTTATGAAAAAACAGTGCTTATGTTTAATAGGATGCAAAAGTGCAGGCCACAGCAAAGTAAGCAGCAAACTTGTGCTGAAAACCAAAGACCTTCCTTCCCTACATCCTTTCGTTTGGGAACATTTTGGTTTGCAAGTTAGTGAACAACAAAATCCTCATCTCTTTACAACTGCAGGCTTTTCAACATGTCAAAACTGAGTTAGTTCATAAACATACCTATTTATAAATATACAAATGCTGTCTTTTAGTCTGCCTTTGGAGAACCGTATTTCAAGTAGAGAAAATGCATTTAGTGAATGCTGTGGCTTGTCCTCTGAGAAATACCTAACAGAGGGCAAGGGCAAGGAATATATTAAAGGAACAAGGAACAGAGGAAGCAGAGACAGCATGAAATACCTTTGCTTCATAAGGAAAGCAATTCATTATTGCTGGTCTCTTACTGTGTAATTTGAAATGTTTCTTCAGTAATTTGTACCAAAAAGATCACCTAAATGAGCTGGGAACAGAAAGATACATGACATGTGTTTGGCATGGAAACAAGACAATGGGAAAAACTGGAACACAACATCCCCTCCTTGGTATGAAAAGCGCATGGCTAATAGTTCCTTTACAAGATACTTCTCCTAATGTTTCAGTTTAAATCTAAGATATGTATTTAATTTAAATCTGATATGAAAGTAAATAAATGGTAAACCATATCAAGTTATGAAAAAATATATGTATAGGATTAACAACAGAGCGAGACAAAGATCTTTAATGTAGCTGTAAAATCTCAGACTAAGTTTGAGAATAATCAGCCTCAGTCGAAATCATGTTACATCTAAATTAAATTAATGCTATGCACCTGAAACGTTTCTGGTTTTAAATGACTTGGAGACAGTCTCTATGTGGTCAATTACTTCTTTAGTTTGCCGCCTGTTTTCCTACCCACCATCCCATCTGTTAATTACAGTGTGTTTTGTGGGTCTGAAAGGAATTCCTTTCATTTGTTAGTAGTGGTATATATCAAATAGATACCTCTAAAGCAGACTTCGAGTTGGATTTCTTCATAAGGTTGTTAAAACTAATTGTTATGAGTCAAAATTACAACAGCTCCCAACATCTCCAGTAGTAGCAGTTTGAAAAGAAATATGCAAGAAGGTTATGTGGAGGTTGACTCCTACAAAAAATACCCTCTTTAGTAAAAAATATAAAATATGTGGCAACAAAAGCACTTCCTGTAAATCTCCATGATGATTTCTTATTACTTGGTGTATGGAAATAAACATTCAACTAAATGAATGCAGTAATTTTAATCTTTTTTTTTCCCCCCTAATTCCACCACTTTTTGAGTTAACAAAAGAACCTACCAAACAGACGGGTTATTTCCAGTTTTAGACACAAGTCTTAAAAAGGACAGTTAAACCATCAGGTACACTGTAATTGAGATAAAGTAAAGTTCCTCTTTCAGATCAATAGAAATGAGAAGTAGCTACATCGGATTCTGCGTTCCCTCAGTATTGTATTATTTTAAATTCCGGCTCTCCTGGAGATTTACAGCCCTGTGAACCCCATACTATTTCCAGCTCCTGCCATAACCTCAGTTATGTTACTTCCCCCTACTTGTGCAATCTTGCAGTATTCAACTAAGATTTAGAGCCATTTTTTTTCACTTAAAGCAACCGGACGGGGCCTGGGACAGGGAGAGTGCCAAGACCCTCAGCGCGGGTGTCGGAGGGAGAGCGGGGACAACCCCCTCTGCAAATCCTACACGGGGGCAGCACCCATGGGTGCTGCTAGGGGACTCCCTTGTGCCAGCCCTGCCCCACTAGCCTTCTCCTGCCAGAGCCCCGAGTACTGTGACCAGCTGGAAGCAGCGCCAGGCGAGAACTTCATGTCCTGCTAGGAGGAACTGGGTTTGGATTCAGAGCTGCAAAAGACCTCACGCAGCCCCGGGGCAGCTGCACATTGCAGGGAAGGCAAAGGGAAAAACACTCCGTAATGAATGGCAATTATCTGAACACACATTGTCCCATGCTGTTTTGTGACTGCATGCACATGTGCATACATACATGTCTATGTGTGTAAGTACAGGTGTACGTGCATGCATACACTCACATTTCATTTGACACTGAACACGGAGCTATTGCCTCATATTCCAGGACAATTTTCCTTTCAAACTTGGCATGTGCGCATGCAGAGGTTGCCTTCTACGTGAGATCACAAAGCAAGCCAGGGGGCCCAGCCTTCTGCAGTGGGAACCCAGTGCTGGGAGCCCTCACGGTGTATCTATCAAGGAGGAGCAGTGGTTATAGAGTCCAGACACTACAACTCTTCAACATCAAACATAAGGCAAGACAGGAATATTAGGTGCCAAATGTTTTTACAGCATTTGTCTGGAAAGGAAACCCTGCCAAACCACCTCTCCTACAGTTTATCACAGTAGATACAGTATATTTTGGTGGAGAGAAAGATCTGTCTCACCAGGGTATCATCGACTTGGTTTATGTTGCCAACTGAGTGCATTTAGTGTTGCTTGATAGTCCCCAGATTGCTGAGACCTCATATTCCTAATTGAAGGAGCCAACAACTTGTCATATCTGCAAGCTGGACACAACTGAAAGACTACACTAGGTCACTTTTGAAAAAAATGAGAACAAAATTCAGTTTTCTGATAAGATGGAACTAAACCTCGTTCACTGAGCTGTGTCATTGTTCATGCTGTATGCCACTACTCTTCTAATCATCTAATACCCCTTTCCCAGTGTGAGAAAATCCCCAAAACTTGATTCCCGCAATTCCACTAACATTTCATAGATTTATTTATAGAACAGTAACATAAATTGTTCCATACAATATGATTTAGTACCTTTTCTCAAATAGAGGATGGCTTCGCTAGTGAATTTTTTTCTTCCTATGTTGGATAACTGAAACGCTGTTTTTAAGAACAGTTTGTGGTAGAGTTTGCCTGTCCAAAAACTGAGTTACTGTCTATATAGGGTCAAATCATGACCTAAAAACAGTAAGGCATGGCTTTCTCTGAAGATAGAACCATGCTTGTAGCTGGGTGTTTCATCCTTACATTTATTTTGGCAAACACCTCAAGGTCTGACACCTTTTGAGAATGCTCCAACTCAACAAGGGTCCTGACCTCTTTCCCAGAAAGCATCAGACCTCTTCCCTTCATTCCCACATGGCCGAACTGAGATGATTTCTCTGAACACAGAAGCAAGTGACATCTAATGAACTCCTTAGATAATGAGTAAGAAACAAAGTCAAAATCATCTAATAGAAGTTCAAGGTACTTTTATTGTGAAGCAATTTCCCTTCAACTTACTGTGATGCTTGTAGCCATAGCAGATACAAGCAGCAAAGGATTCGTATCTCCGCAGGGAGCATGTCCTTCTGGATCAGCCTTTAGGGAAATCATTAAATGAAACTGATGGTAGTGACATTTAGATGAAGGTGAAGGAATGAAGCTGTCTATCAAAGCCCATAATAATAAAGCCTATTTGTACTTACCAGTTTGCACTGCGGGTGAATCCTCTGTTCTTACATAGCTACTTACACTGCACTCTTCATAGTTTTGTCTTCCCTATAGTCCCAATGAGTAATACAGATTAAAACACCTTGCAATAACCCAGATCTTGGACAATACCAGAATGGGATTCGGACTGGTATTCTTGCCAGGCTACACTGGCACGGTTGGAGGAGGTGTGCACATTTACAGTCACTTACATTTCCCCACTCAAACTACAAATCAGCCCTGATCTTCTCTGCCCTGTGATTGTAAATCCAATCCCCACCTAACCCATACGCTATTGCAAACAGGGACCCACACTTGTTTTCAGGCACTGGCAGACGCCCAGTTGACCAAGCCATTGTTGGATCCTATAGATCTTGACACATGAACCCTAAGGAAGTTCTGTCATGGGTCAAGATTTTGCCTTGGCACTCCTGACTGTGCTACACCCAAAACCTTCCTGCCTCATGTATCAGCTTCTCCCTCCTTGCCTCTTCCTCACCAAGACTCATTAATATGCACAGTGCAGACCTTCAGGCTTGCTGATGTTGGGCTGATCTCCAGCCCTACCAGGGACCTGTTCAGGAGCGCTTTTCTCTGCCCCAGGGTGAATCCCAGGAGCATTTTCATGCTCTGCAGACATAAGCTGCACATAAGAGAAGGGATTGATGCTACCAGGGCTCCTCCCACATCTTTCTCCAACAGCAGTCTTCTGTCTTCACAGCAGTCTGAGCTAAGATCAGATACCATATCAGAGAGCTGGGCTTAAGTGAGGACAGCTAAACCAGTTGGGATAGGCAGGAGGAGGGCATGCACCAGGTCCAGTGACATATACCATTGGAGATGGGGAAGAGGCAGTCTCTGTCAGTCACAGCCTTCTGTCTCATCAGTGGGCTTCTGTGGACACTACCAATCCTCTATCCACTTTTTCCAAGGTCAGTTCCTGTTTTCTTAGGAAGATCATATTGGCTGAAGCAGAGTAGAGAACTAGCAAGAGGCAATATAAAACATCCCACAGTCTTCTCAAAAACACCTTAGCCTCTCCTGGCCATCCAGACATATGTTTGTTGCCAGAAAAGTTGTTCTGCCACCAGGACAAACTCCAGCTTTGCTACCCCTGTTAGGACGGAGTAACTTTGCATGCTCTAGTGAGTAGCATTGTGTTGGCTTTGCTGGGCCCCAGCCCCAACCCCAGCCCTTCCCTCCCCTATTCTCACCTTTCCACCTTGTCCCATCCACTTACCGCCACATGCCTTCCCTGCTCTTCCTTGGCTTTGCTTCCAAATCTTGAGGAGGAAAGGCAGATCCTGACTCTGGCTTGATCTTTGCAGCAGATATCACAGGGGAAGTAGCCTGGGAAGTTGCAAAGTAATGAGTTACTGCCAGTTCATACGACTTACAGTAGCCACTTAGTAGTGCTAACGACGGGTGCAGAGGCGCTCACCTGAGCTGCAGACAAGGTGGTTCCATGCCATCATGGTTCTGATTGTGGGAGCTCAGGGAAGTCCATCCACATCAACAGAAGGGAGAAAATCCCTCTGTGCTACTCTGTGCATCACCAAGGCTGGCCTGGAGGATTGCATACTGCTCCTCTACAGTACTTGGAGAATGCATCCACATCTTACCGGGTATGGGAAAGTCAGTACAGAAGTCCGTCCTGTTTTTCTGACTATAGCGATTTATACGCTTGAATTTATCAAGCTTGAGGAAGGGAATTAGGAGTTTCCTAAACTGCACCCAAAGCACTGAAGTTGTATGCTCTTTGATTATCAGAATGGGTGGAACTTCAGACAGTGCTGTACAGAAGCTTCCGTTGACTGCCACTCATTTGTTTATTGTATCTTTTATCTTACCGATGCATCTGTGGTGTAACTGGACCACCTACTCTCCATTTTTCAGACAGTAAGTTAGCAAAGGAAGCCTGTGTAATTGATTAATGAAGTTCATTAATCTGAGAACAGGAAACCTAGAAGAAACAAAGAACTTAAAGTAAATAAACTTCACATTTTTTAAATTTATTTATCCTTTATTTAGTAATAGCACCCAAAGCTGCATTATATTAACACAAGTAATAAAGCTTTCATATTTTACTCCTACCAGTGCATTTCCAAATCCAGGTGAAATGCTGGAAATAAGTAATGCTGCCATACCATGAACACAGGGTGTAGATCACAATGATTACACAACTTACAAGGGAGTCCCAATGTAATAAAATAAAAAGTTGTAGTTTAGGTACGAAACCTGCAACCTAAGAAACTGTGGCCATTTCTATTTCCACAAGTACCATAACAAAACAGCTGCTGTAGGAACTACAAAGATAACATACTTAATCATACTTTTTGCATCACTTTATTGAATAATCCATGTTGGATGTACAACTTATAGCTATAGTGTGTGTTGGCTACAATGCTACAATGAGAATGTGTATTGCTTGTATTACAGAAAGGGTCATGAAATGTATGGACCTGTCTGCATATCTAACAAAACGAAACAGCAATACAATAAAACTGCACCACATGTGAATATTGTAAATGGTTAAGTTATAAAGTCATTCATTCAAAAATCCAAATGTTTCCAATGAAAAAAAAAGCATATAAAATGTAGTAAAACATAAATTACATTTAAGTTCTGTACATGATTCATCCTGCAAATAGAAGCACAAAACCAGCACTTTGTACAGTATTGCTTATTTTGGTCTTCTAAAGTTCAGATTCATTTTCACTAAAGACGCAGGAAAAAACACGGTTTCACACTCAATCCAGCAGTAATTGCAGTAAATCAAGTAAGCCTATAACCCCGCACAAAACCCAACACTTTTGCAATGTAGGAAAATACATGTGGAGCCCTCTTCTATACTTGATAACCAATATACAATTAGAGTTGGACTGTTAAGTTAGTGCACACCTACAATATCCCCTACAATATCCCCATTTTTGGTTAACAGTGTATTAAGGCTGCTTGCTGCTGAAAACACACAGCAGAGAAGGAATACTTTCATCCACAAATGCAGGCAGATGATCTCATTTGGAAGCTTCTGTCACAGTCATTCATTGGGAATGATGAAAGAAAGCCATCCTCTCTCCTCTCGTGTTATTCCACAGGATATTGTGGATGCTATAAGTTTATGTTGGTTCAAAATCATTTGGACAAATTCATGGTAGAAAATTCCACTGAGAGCTATTAAACAGAAAAAAAAATCCACTTCTGGCTAGGGAAGTCCCTAAGCCACAAATTGCTGGAGGCTGAGGAAATACCCTGTGGGAATTCTACAAGGGAAATTGCCCTTGCAGTCTTCCCTGGGCAGACATTAGCAATGGCCTTTCGAGACATGCTACTGGGTTGGACAGACCCATGGTCTGACTCAGCACAGCTCAACTTATGTTCAGTTTCCCTACCTTTCTGGTTTTCGCAATACGAACACGGATCAGTATTCTCAGCTTGTTACTTTTTCAGACTCAAAAAGCAAACAACAATCTCATGTCCATTATATCAAAGAGATAAATACTATAAACCAAGCTGTCCATCATATCCAGGCCACTTCTTTATGCTCAGAGCAATTCTGCAACCATAGTTGGATTCCTTTTTGTGTTATTGGTTTAAGCATAACTCACTAACATTACACTCACATATCATGATATACATGATGTGCAATGCTACTCTGCGATACGTTGCACAGCAACAGTACATAACTGAAAAGCAGCTTCCCTCAAGAACTGTAGGACAGTAAAAAAGATTAAACCCAGCTATTCTATATGATCATACTTGCAAAATCTGATGGTGGCAATGGTCAATAAACCCAGTATATCATTACTGCTGCACTTTACATGGGTATAGGTTTTTTAGTTTTCTTTCTTTTAGTCAGATCAAAATCACTGCTATTAAGCCTAAGAATCTACAGTCTCCATGCATGGAAGTGATGTGAAATTCTTAGCAACGAGGCCAAATTCCTTAGGC
The DNA here is from genome assembly GCA_013399095.1 of Psophia crepitans. Classification (NCBI taxonomy): domain Eukaryota; kingdom Metazoa; phylum Chordata; class Aves; order Gruiformes; family Psophiidae; genus Psophia; species Psophia crepitans. Next base: position 139,930 of record VWZZ01003962.1, on the reverse strand, counting down.
TTCTGATTGAATTTCTGCTTCGTCCATCTGAAGTGTGTCATTATCGCCCAGCAATTCTGTTTCAGGCACAGAGCCCTCCTCTTCTTCCTCCTCCTGGACAGGATTCTGGACGATGTCTTCTGTTCCATTGTGAGTGTCATCTGTGCCCTCTGAGAGCAGAGCAGCCCTGTCGGCCACCGACGCATTGGAAGGCGCAGTTGTTACGTAGCCTGTGCTGGTGGATCCACTCCCGCTGTGGTGGGAGCCAGGCTTGGGAATGATCTGGGGAGGCATCTGCTGAGGAGCCATTTGCATTGGAATTTGGACAGGGTAAAAATTTGGCAAGTAAGCACCATAGGCAGGCATTGGCTGGTAACCATTGACCGGAATGTAGAGCTGAGGAGGTGGGACCATTGGTCTCATCTGCCCTTTCATTTGTATGAACTGCGGCTGAGGGAAAGCTGGAGTTTTCTGCTTTGGTCCAATGTACCTAGCGTTGCTGACATTGCTAACGGGGCTTGTGCTGAGAGAACTTGTTTGCGTGGTGTTGCTTGCCCCAGAGGTTTGCGCTGAACTGTTGTAATTAGAAAGGTTTCCCCATGTTCTTAGCCTGTTGTGTATATCTTTAAATCTTGGTCTTCTGTTGGGAAATTCATTCCAGCACTCCAACATCAAAGTGTATATCCATGTGGGGCAGTCATCAGGACATGGCAGAACCTGTCGGTTCCTGATCATCTCGATGACATCCTGGTTAGAATAACCACAGTAAGGTTGCAGGCCATAGCTGAAAACTTCCCACAACACAACTCCATATGACCAGATATCTGAATCAATAGAAAACTTGCCATACATAATAGCCTCAGGGGACATCCACCGGATAGGAAGAAGGGAATTTCCCATCAGTTTGTAGTAATCAGCAGCATAAACTTCTCTGAAAAGGCCTAAATCAGATATTTTCACGTTCAGTTTATCAAACACCAGTATGTTTCTAGTGGCCAAGTCCTTATGGACAACATGGTGACTTGAAAGATATTCCATTCCTGCAGCTATCTGAGTCACGATGTGGAAAAAATCTGCTGGTTCCAGGGTGGATTTTACTGTCTTGTCATCATCAGTGCTGCCAACATCTGAATGGGGAGATCTCATCACCAAGAACTCATGCAGGTCGCTGTGGGAACAATAACTAAAAATCATGCTTATGGGTTGTTCCTTCGTCACTATTCCCAGCAAACAAACAATGTTTGGGTGCTGTAATCGTGATCTCATCATTGCCTCGTGTTTGAATTCTTCCCGAAGAGCCAGTTCTGCTTTGTCTTTAAGTGTCTTGATAGCTACAGCTTGTGTCTGTTCACCTGGTGCCGTACCAAAAAGATGCCCCTTGTAGACTTTGCCAAATCTCTCTTCTCCTAGTTCCTCCATAAACCGCACAGTGGACAGATTGATTTCTTTAAGTTTAGCCTGAAATGCAGTAAAGAAAGTAAGTCAGTAAAAAAAATCACAATATTTTCTAAACAGCAGAACCTTTTATTAAAGGAAAGTTCCCAGTGGTTACCTGCTCCAAATGGAAGATAAATTAGGCCAAAATCACTTTTCAGCCTTTTGTATATTCACATCAGTGTATTGATTTTACAGTTAACCTTGAAATGAGTTATACTATTATCAGAAGTGTAAATTGAATTACGCTGCAAGATGATGAGCACAATTATTTTTACAAAGGAGTGACCGTATTTCCTGCAAGCTAAATGAATAATCAGTTCAGAGGAAATCTGGCAAACGATGAGATCTATTAACTGCAGCTGCATTCACCCTACAGATCTGCCCAGAGGTGTCCACTGGAGATCTGTCAGAAAAGCTGTGGGCACTGGCTGAGGAGGTGGCAGCCTTGGGATGAACTGAAACATTCCTTCCAGCAGAAGGAGGAACAAAACCTTTCTCTTTCCGTTCTGCAGTAGCAGACATGCCCCTTCCTCTGCTGCATGACAGAAATGGCCCCTGCCTGTGCACAGCAGTACGCAGTATCCCCACTGAGAAGCCTCGTGCTGGCTCTGATGAAGAGGGTGGTGGAAGAGAAACAAAAGGAAAGATTTCTCTCTGGTACATGAAGGCAAAGCGAAGAGTGAGAAAGCTCCAGAGACTCCTTCCTATAGCTGGCAGGAAAAGCAAGGGAGTTTGTGATGGTGATCTAATGAGTCCATCCTGACCACCATGGTCTGGAGGAGTCCCTGACCAAGCCAGATGCATCTGGCACAGCTTCATATGCAGGGTACCACAGCAGGAAGGAGCAGAGCAGGTTCGAAAGAGGCTTTAACAGGTGATTTGGGAACAAGCTCTTATTTTACTGGCCAACAGACTTTGGTTGGACCAGTTTCCTGTAGAGCCCAGACTCAGCCATTAAACCTTCCCCTTATCACACAAAATCAATGCAGTTTGTTACAACTGGTAATATCCCACAAATATTCTACAGTTTCCTGAACAGAAAACTGCCAGTTGTTCCAGATTGAGCATTGTTTTTTAGAACGTGCATCTTGCAATGCTGTGATTAAATTTCTACATTAGCTCTGAACAGGATTTTAGTGCAGACACCAGTTAGTTGACCCAGAAAATTGTATGCAGGATATGAGATTTGTAGACAGAAGCCATTTTTGTTTCACTGTCCTTTGTGATACAGTGTTAGAAACATGTTGCACCCCGGCTCAGCTCCTCGCTTGGTGGTGGTTCAGAATAGCGGCAGACTGAGAAGACAGATTAGAGAAGAAACCCCACTGTGCATCCTGCTTTAAACACACAAACCGGCTGCATCCTTAGCAGAAGCGAAAATGAGCGGCAGGCTAAAGACTGGATCAGAAATAACAATTCCAGTCACTAAGACAACAGGCAGAATGGGGATGGACAGGTAAGGGCAAATGTCATAAAACACTTTGTCCTGAAAGTTCTTGCCCAAGGCCAGGATTTCTAGATACAGCTAGAGAGTGCAAGACCTGTTTTTCACTGAAGTAGATGGCCAGCACAGTGTGAACATTAGGTCCCTTACAACGCAGCTCAAATCAAACATCATCATCCTGAGACACTGAAAATCACACCACTTTGGAAATATGTTGCCTAAGCAAATTCTGGAAGAAAATACCTGTTTGTGTTGATTAATCAGTGGCATTTCCATGTCCTGGCTAGGAGATGCCATCAGCTGGCGCCGCTGTGGTGTAGCAGCAGATGCCTTCTGCTTGTTTCTGCACATACAGACCAGGAAGAAAAGGCAGGCGATAACCAGAGGGATGGCTATGCTGGGAACCAGGATGTAGAGGATTCCCATTTTACTGTTGTCACGTGGACCTGTCAAGCACAGAAATGTTCATTGTTTACAATAAGTACTTCTAATACATTTGATAGTAAAGCAAAAAAATCCACCCACCCACCCAATCAACCAACAACGGTGGTATGAGTATTTTGGTTATTAATACTATATTTTAAACAAAAAGTAAACTCCTATAGCTTGAAAACAAAAGTTACATTTTCCTCTCCCCCTTCTCCATAATTTTCCATTAAATATTTTGAAGAACCTTGAATGGGCATAGGAACTAGCAGTATGAAGATAAACTAGAAGCCCCACATTTAATGTGTTGACTGTAACATCATGTGGTTTATTTTGCTTTACTTTTAAGGCTTCTGGTTATGGAAACTGCAGAACATAGACCAGAGTATCATTGCATTATCTTGTTCAGGGATAAAAAACAAGTGAGTGGTCTTCATCACAGTATATACAGCAGCGAACTCAATGTGATAAACCACCACACAACATTGCAGTCTGGCTTTCTAGCCCAGCTTCAGCCATTTCATCAGCACATTGCTCACTTTTTACCTCCACTGGTACTACTTCTGTCCAGAATAAAATAAATCTTGCTTCTTGTTGGCAGAGTTATTATTTGTTCTGTACTTAACAGAATTAAAGTGCTTTTATGTTACAGTGAGACAGACATGAAAAAGCAATCAATACACTTAATAAGACTGTTCTGGAACCTTGATAAAATGCTTTTTTCTTGATGCTTAGAGACCTTAGGAAAGCATAATGATGTCCAAAATGTTCACTGGAACTGTCTGGGATGTTTTCTGCAGTCCGTGGTTTTGCTATTTATGGGTACTGCTTTCACCACAACCACTTCCCAGTGTTATCTTTATACGATGCTACATGCAACACAGAAATTTATTATAAATGCCAAATCATGTTACTGTAAAAAAGTGAAGTAATGAAGAAATTTCATATCAGTTTTGAGTGGTCTTAAATATCGAGGCAATCTGTAACAAAACCACTTTTATGTCTTCCACGATACATCTGTTGCTGCAGGAAACATGCTTTTCTTTCTAGTGAAGCACAGTATTAAGTTGCTTTGTCATGTCCAAAGACTGTAACAGCTCTAGAGTGAAGGCTGTGCAAATACGGCGAAGTGACTGGGACAGTATTAAGCTATGAGAGCTGTGCTTTTTATTTTTGCTATCAGTTGTGCAGTACAGAGCCATAGCAGATAGTGTAGGACTCTTCTGATAAGATCATCTGTTTCATGACATCTCTGCATCTGCACATCACACGTTTCTCCTTCCAACCAAGCATGGTGCTGTATCTCCCTCTACAGGATCTGCCACATGCCACACAGAGCAAATGCAATATACCATTGAGTAGTGTGAGCAAAACAAACACATACAGGTGATAAGTACATGAAGTCTGGCATTTTACAAGTTAGAATGCAAACTGCAGCAGTATCAGTAATTATTATCTCAGTTTAAGCACTCAGTACGTAATAAAAAATGTCACAATATCTTAGTTGCAAGCTCTGATCTCCACCAAAATATGAGACGCCTAACAGTACAAAACAAGGGAGCCTCATTACAGCAACTGAGACATTTGAAACCCTCCTAAGTGAATGGTACTTGTTAAAATAGGGAGCATTCAAAATTACACAGGATTCAGGACAGTAGTAGGGGAAAAAAGAAAGAGAATACATACTACAAGAAGGTATGTCACACAGTTCCATGCGTACGTTTTTATTCTTTGTAAAACACCATGGCCCATCCATCTGACCTCCAGGATTTCGACAATATGCATGTCCTCCACCTAATTCTGGAAACTGTGTGCTTGTCAGATCATGGCTGTGGGGACTCTGGGAGTCCCAGAGTTGGCAAGTGTGGCCAGACTTTGTAACGCTGACCGTCCCTCTGTAGTCCGCTCCAGAACCATTGTAGCACTGATGATCTGCAACACAGAGTTAGACAAAGCGTTGCAAATGACAAACAATAAAGGGCTAGCAAGACCAAAAGGCTTCAAGTCCATAGACCATATATGCACAAAGTACTTCAATTCAGGTACTTCAGGATTTAAATGAAAGCTATGGGGTTTGAAATTTTATTTCGCAAGAATCTGTACTTTTACACACAGTTATTTCTGTATTCTGCCCTAGAGTGTCTCATGTCCATGGCTATATACACCAGTATTGGATAACTCTGAATGCAAGTTGATACTGTGCATGTATGGACCTTTAGACACAGGACAAGATAAACTAAATGAAAACTGAATGAGAGATACAAGTTTCACGTCAGATGCCAACAGTGTAAACCTCCTACCACTTCTATTTCTCATAATCTTCCTGTCTTCCTCACACTGCTCACTTCTTAGAGAAATTAGTGCTGCATTTTCTAACACTTCTTGCCAATTTTTTGTTCTTTTCTTCTTTAGAAAGAACGGATTCAGACTTTTCATCTCTTTAGACACATCACTTTCATATCTGCTGAAATCCTACCTTTATTCTCTGTTTTACTGCTATCGTACCTTCATACATATATACTGTATCTCCCATATGCATCATCTGAACCAAATCATGCATTTTTCTGTACGTTTGCAAGATTAACATCTCCATTTTTCCATGTCAGTGCTCTCAAACCCCATCCTCTGAACCCCCAGCACCATTGGCTCTGAGGATCACAGGTGACTTTTGCCGGACTTTTGTTTTTATTCTCATTCCTTTTGCTTGATACCTCTTCCCTGGCTGATTTATCTGTCATAATTTTCTCAGTTATTACTACTTCTCAGCTACACTAGTTTATTGCCTTCCTAACACATAGCTAGTCTTTCATGCCTACTGTCATGCTGTGACCCCTGCTCCTAACTGTGGGTTCAGACAATGGATATTAAGAATAATCTTATCACACTTTGAACTTAAAAAAATCCAACATTTTTAGTCTCTTGGAGCTTCTTTGTTGAACGCTGTAGGGGGTGGTGATTAATTGCTAGGAAAATGGAATAGGCAGAAAAATTGTCAGCACATAATTACTGACAACAGAAAAACCCTGCTACTCCTGGATGCAAGTATAGATTTGTGGAAGCAAGATCAATGTTTTCACCCATCCTGTGTGCGTGAAGAACGACAATTACACCCCATGCTCAATTTACAGAATTAATATTCTTGTGAATTTCCATACAGAAAGAATGAACATTAAATCTCCATTTCTTAACAGACTTTTCCAGTGAAGCTTCCACAGCCTATTTGATGTTTATTGGTAGGTAAACAGAACTCACAAATAGCTGTATGGGGGGGACTCTTCCAGAAAGACAAGGACTGAGCCAGATTTGGGGTCACGCACGTGGAAAGGGAAGCCTGCAAAGCACTGCTGACCCTTGCAAATCCGAGCCAAAGTGGTTGTGTGAACAGAGAGTTTTATAGCATGGGGTTGTGGATATAACCCTTTTCAGTACTAAGCAGCATCCTTTACACTTCCTTACCATCCTAACTATACCACACAACAGTGCAAGATTATGGTCAGTATTAATGTGATAAAAAGTAGTAGTGTCCAGTACTTTCTTTACAAAAAGAATGACTGATAAAATATTGTCTCTGAGGAAGAAACAAACCCTACTTTTTCACAGTGATGAAACACCCAGACTTACATCTGCTGAGTCTCTCCACAGGGATACCAATCCTTATGCAGTTGGCAGCTTCTAAGGTGTCAGGTCGTGGGAGATCCTCACACTTAGGCAGCTGTAGCTGCATCAAGATGAGGGGGTTTGACCTAGCGATGTTGTACTCTTGTCTACAGAGATCATTCTCCAGAACTTCACATTCATCCCGGCATAGCTCCCGTGGCTTAGGGGTCCGGGAGCGCTCGTCACACAGGGGAAACACAAAGTGGCAGAAGGATGGTATAGCGAACTGTGAGCACTGATCGGACAAGTGCGTGGAAGTACCAATCATGGTAAATGCAGCTGTAAAGGAACAAAAATGCTGCTTAAGTATTAATTCACAAAAAGCATGAGAAACTACACAATTTTCATGTCATTTGCCTTTTACAACTTCCGTCTTTTCTTGAGGGTCTGAAAGCCTACTGAGCCGCAGGGAAATGACATTGTTTGTGCTGTAAAGGAAAGCTGACAAATACAGAAAGAAAACCCAGTGTCCCAGTGCCTCTCTAGCATCTGCACAGACCTTGTAGGACCTCACTTCTTAAGAAGTTACCCAAGTGACTAGTATTGAGCAGACTTGTGGTGTTTGACTAATTTTCCCTTGAAAGGATAAAAAGCTAAGGCAAGATACACCTGCCAGCAGTTCCTAATTAGGTAAAACCTGAAAGAGGATCACCTAGCTTCTTCCTGTAGACATTTTCATCAATAAACAAGACAAGTGTTTTTCAAGTCATGACAGGCAAATGGAAGTGTACCATTGATATTTGGTAGATAATGCTATTAATAGACATGAGAAGCCTAACAGGCAGCAGTTTTTGGAAAAATGAATGTAATCAATCTCACAGAATCACAGAATCACAAGGGTTGGAAGGGACCTCGAAAGATCATCTAGTCCAACCCCCCCCGCCAAGGCAGGGCCACCTAGAGCGCATCACTCAGGAACACGTCCAGTCGGGTTTTGAATGTCTCCAGAGAAGGAGACTCCACAACCTCTCTGGGCAGCCTGTTCCAGTGCTCTGTCACCCTCACGGTGAAAAAGTTTTTCTTTAGTTTTTCTCAACATACTGATCACGTTAAGATGAAAGTCATAATGACTTGGATCTTAATCCTGCCCTTCAGCAATTAGCATCTACCCACTAACATTTATCTGAGAGTTTTCTTGCACATTGCAAAGAAAAGACAAATGTGTATGTGCATCATGTGTCTGGGGATGAATCAAGCTTTAAACGTAGGAACATTTGTTCCCACACTGGAAAACATAATTTGTAAGTGAGGTTTGCTAGACTGCACGTTCCACCAACGCACACTGTAAAAAGAGAGGAAATGAGCAGTTCAAGTCGTTTAGCAGTCTATTTACAACCTACAAATCAATTATTTCCCTCTTGTCCAGCTCTCTCCTTTCAACCATCTACTTCCTGCTGCCATCTGCTATCAAAGTCTCCTGTCTTTTCTTAACCACCGGACATGCAGCAAGCAGCCCCAATTCCAGCCTTTTGTACTGTTTACACTTTTACTTATTTTAAAACAGGAATATCAGTTTTGGGCCCCTCACCACAAGAAAGACATCGAGGCCCTGGAGCAAGTCCAGAGAAGGGCAACGAAACTGGTGAAGGGGCTGGAGCACAGGTCTTATGAGGAGCGGCTGAAGGAACTGGGACTGTTTAGTCTGGAGAAGAGGAGGCTCAGGGGAGACCTTATTGCCCTCTACATCTACCTGAAAGGAAGTTGTGGTGAGCTGGAGGTCGGCCTCTTCTCGCAGATAACTAATGACAGGAGAAGGGGGAACGGCTGCAAGTTGTGTCAGGGAAGGTTCAGGTTAGGGATGAGGAGAAATTTCTTCTCGGAAAGGGTGGTCGGGCATTGGAACGGGTTGCCCAGGGAGGTGGTGGAGTCACCATCCCTGAGGGTGTTTAAAGAAAGGTTAGATGTGATACTTAGGGACATGGTTTAGTGACTAACAGGTGGTGGGGGGACGGTTGGACTACATGATCCTTGAGGTATCTTCCAACCTTAATGATTCTATGATTAACACAGGAATATAGGGAACACTGCATGCAGACCTCAAACAATAGTTGTGATGTGTGCTTGTCCTGAAGACTAACAGGGAAAAAATAAATCTGGAGGAGTGATGTGGTTAGCTATTTGAAGCACCACACTAAGTTTTGTGAAGACATTACAGAATTTAGACTGGCATAAATGTAGAGTGCACAATTCACATTCATGTCCTCATTTAGATGGGAGGCACAAAAGCCAGAAGGACTGTGGCGGTAGCTAAGAGGTTTACTTTTTTAGTTACTAAACAGCACAGCAAAGACACTGCTAGTCACACTATATCCATAGGTCAGGGGTCAGGTGCATACACTCCTTATTATTGGCCTTCTAGTCTTTCAAGTCATGCCTCAAGTTTTTCTTCAGAACTGTCCTTCATTTTTTAACAGAAGGCTGCAATTCTCACCTAACTACATGGCTAACACCGAACACCACCAGGGGCTGTAGACACAAAATAAGTGTATTTCACACATCAACACAGCATGGAAACAAAAATCCAGAATAAATTCTCCATAGATGTCGCCCATAACCTTGGAAAATGTTCTCAGTGCTGGGCGGTAGGTGTCACCGTTTCCCAAGCACAGCCTCCTCTGAACACCCTATGGCTCTGAGCACAAAGGCCTTCCACCAAAAACTGTGCTTAGGCAGTATGGGCAGAAGTATAAGCAAAATCTCAGCAGCTAAGTCAGAGAGTTATAAACTTAATCATTTCAGATAGCTGAACATTTCCATATTGCTGAAAAACATTCAAACAGGACAGAAATTATGTCAGAGAAAAAAATGGTATCAATAACACATATTAATTAACGACATAATGATAAAACAGGCTGTAATTATAGCAGAGTACAGGGGAAAGGAAGGAGGGGAATGAGTTGTAACAGCACAAGGAAAGGTTAGCACCAGGATTTTGCTAGTCCCAGAACCTGATCACCATTGCAAGAACCGAAAAACACCTGACCTGGATTTCTGGCTTGACAATGAGCCTTTAAGGTAATATCTTTAAGGAAGTAGTGCTGACAAGTGAAGTTAAATTCTTTTTTGGCTACTAGGCAGATTCAGTTAGCTAGCCATATCTGGCCAGATGCAAATAAGCTCCTATTAGACTGAGTAAATTGGCCATAGATTATGATAAGTAGTTTGCTCTGTTCCACAGATTCATTTGCTTGCTCCGCTTGTGTGCATCAGAGTCAGAGTTGCTAGTGTCAGCTAACTGAGGTCCAGTGAAGAAAACCCATGTTGATGTACAGCCCACTAAAAGTCATTAAGATTTTGGATGCATGTTTTTGTCTCTGTACCAAAACGATGATCAGAACAAGAATAAGGAGGGGCAGAGCACAGGAAGGTTGACTCCTGTTTTATATAAATCAATGTGAAATCCAGGCTCTGCCAGGATTATGCAATAGGGGAGGAAACACAAGGGAAAAGCCACCATACATTTTCAAGAAAATAAAAACCCAGTAACTTGTTATTACACCACAAACTGATTTTTTTTTAAAAAAAATCTTCTCTTTGAATCCATCAAGCAAAAAGCTCCAGTATAAACTACAGGCTGTTAAAAAGTCAATGCTCTGACATTTTACTTAAGGACATGGAAAAAACTTCTACACATGACAGCAGATACTCATCTACTTTGCTTCAAATTTTGCTAACTGCGCAACTGGGCAACTGGCTCACCTCCTCTAAACCTGAATATAAGGGTGTCTTGGTCACTGACCAATAAAACTGAAAAGGATGATGGCACTATTTATACCTGAATTGGATACTTTCACAAATGTATTTTGCCCTGCTACAGAGATGTATAAGCTTACCAGTAATTCGGTTTTCAATTTCCCCTTGCATCTGGAGGGAATCCACATAAATGGTCCTGTTTCCAATGATTCGTGCACATGCAATTCCTCTGTATGGCTGACAGAACCCATCTTCATGGTAATCTTCTCTGCAAAAGACAGGTTGAGATTTTATAGGAAGATGTCTCACTGTCTCCAATGAATCTGTACAAAATATATTCTTACAAAAGAAGAAAACCCCAAAAGACTGTAAATCTGAAATTACTCCATCCTCCAGGTGCAGCTTTCTTCTCCAGTTCTCTCTGAATTACCTTAGAAGTATTAATGAGGCACCCTGTAAATCACTCATTAGAGAAACAAGTAAACCAAAATCAAAGATTAATTTTAAAATGATATGCTAATAGTAATGGGATTTGACAGATCAATCTATTAAAAAGTTGTTAGCCTGAGACAGCAACATAGATCTTGCTACATATACCCGTGCATTTTTGGCATCTAGCTGCACCCAGTACAATTAGGCAAACAGCTGGTTTTCTTTTCATACCTCTCTCTCTCTCCATTTCTTCATTTCCTGTAGTGAACAGCAGAAGAGACCTTGCCAACGTAATAATTTTGAACTCTGAATTAGGTAAACTGAATAAAAAGTAATCAAGGTTTTAACTTCTTTTCCTCTTCTCCTTAGTCAGAGTCAATGTCAAATTCCTTTTCCAACATGTATTTTAATACATGTTTCAGTTCAATAAGGGTTGGGCCAAATTTTGCTCCCTTACATCAACATAAATATTTTGGCATAAAAGCAGTAGCCTAAAGGCTCAGTGGTTCAACGCATCATCCCCAAAGCCCCAATAAATAATGCAGAGCTGATCTGTAGATCAGAACTGTCTGAGCACTGAAAAGCGGCTTCAGAATGAGAGTGCTTGTGTGTTTCCCCTGGCACAGCACAGCCTCTCTGCTAGAATTCACTAGCCTGATGGGTTCACATCACATCATCCACTGCATGATGGATCAAAAAAAGCCATAAAATGTAATATAGAAAACCATGACTCTAGAGTAATCCTAGGACACCCAAAAGCTTAATCAGCTTCTGCAACTAAACAGTCAGTTCGGAAGTCCGAGATACCTCTCCCACACCAGCGATTTTTGAAGTATTACTTCAATACTCTTCTGTGACTTTGTACTTTATTCTTTGGATCTTAATACCTGTTTTGGCCACCCACGTTTCCATTTCTCTTACAAATACCTTCACCCTTCCTTAGTGTGCCACATGAGGAGGACAAAACTGTCAGTGAGTATGTGTAAAACCACGTAACTTCAGCTGGGCCAAATCAGCACGAAAACCTGCTGCCTAACAACAGCTGGCCATGATGAGCACGTCACCCAACACCTACACAGTGCCGAGTGCAGCCCGTTATTTCTGATATCTTACTCTGTCTTAGGAACCTCTTTCATTTTTCCTCTGCTGTGTCTCCCCGATAAAGCTCATTTTTTCAGGGAAAGGTTAACATTATTTCTTAAAGTATAAACTCGCTGGCAGTGGAAGGTTCTTCAGGACTGTCCATACATTGTAGCCAAAAGCTGGAATGATCCATCACCACTTCAGCAGCATCTCACCTTTCCACCCAGAAAGACAATGACTTAGCGGGACCCAATCCATTACACAGCTGCTAAACAAACCATGGTGATACGAAGTGTCCCATGCTGCTGTTGTCCAGATCTGGTCTTTATTTCCTGTCACAGTATGGTTGTTGAATATTCATAAAGCATCATTTTCTCTACGAACTCTGAAACAAGTTCTACTTCCACAAAGATATGTAAGTTTTTGATTATGGTGGATGAAGTAAAAGAGGAGTCTTTCAGGATCAATTAACTCCTGCAGTGAAATTCTTTCAGAGAATCTCATAACAAAACCTCCAATTTTGCAACAATTGCATCATGCCTGAAGGGACAAAAATATCAAAGCTTTTTGTCTGTGCCTGTTTTATGATCCGTGACCACCTCGATAGGAAGTCAGCAATTCCCATAAGGAACTAAATGAATATGAAACTCCTATTTGACCTCTTTCTCAAGAGTAGATTCATACCCCTACCCTGCAGAACAAAGTCTGCAATGTATCTAACTGAAACTGTACCTCACACTTCAACTCTCAGTGCAGGGCTCTCTTGCCAGCACACACACACACACATACACAAATCTATTAAAAATAGCCCTCCAAACAGCATGGGTTTGGTGACAAAAGCAGTGTGATTTCTTACTTAGCTGAGTTTATTTATTTCTGTCAAGAACTTCTAAATACAGCTTCGATACTATATACACACACATGCTCCTCTCTCCCATGTTATAGTCAGCTGCTGATTAAACTAAACTGGATATGCATTACCATGAATGCAAGCAAAAGTAAACAGTAACTTGATGTCAGATACTCTGACAGAAGCCGGGCTGTTATTTTACATGCATTTTTGTCAGATCAGGCAACTCAATGAATATACTTTGACTAGTACTAGTGATCAAGGGGACAAAATTACATTAGTCTTAGAAAAAGAATTGATTTCAACAAAGCTGCAGAAGTGGTAACACATAGAGTCCCCTTACAGCCACGCGTACGCTCAGCACATGGAGAAACATCCGCAGCAAAAAGCAAGCCAGGGGGAATCTGACAAAACAGCGCAGGAGCGGCGTCACGCTCAGTTCAAATAGGAGTCTTTGGAACCACGTGTAGCTTTGATTCATATCCCAAACCATATGCCAGCAATTCAGCTGCTGATCAGAGCAGGAGTTAAAAGCTGCTGAAAACAGGCAGAAATATCAACTCTTCAATTTCCTGCTGCTTGAGCTGTAAAGTCTGCTCTGACCAAGAACCCTGGTAAAAGCAGAAATCCAGCTCCACAAAAGTAATCCAGAAGAGTTCAATTAGTTCCACTTGCAGAAATCTTACAGGCTAACTGCCATCGGTACTTTTCTACCTTTGTTCTTTATTGTTTCTTTCTGAATGTTTCAAGACGGCATTACCTTCTCTCACTAGCAATTTTCTTACATTTTTATATAACTATTTTTTTACAAAACAAAGTCAGGAACATCCTAAGTGTTGACATCGTTTTTTCACCTTTGCTGCAGGGCAGTCTCAAAGACAGCACACCTGGAACACGAATTTTCTCAGCACTCAATGAGTGGAGGTAACGCATATTTTTCTACTAAGAGAATGTTCCTCCCAACTACTTCTCAGATGTTTGACCAGAGTTTGGATTTAAAAATAAAGCTACAAAGAATCTGACTGAACAGACCCCCTATTCCTAAAACCCCAACTTCCATTTTTTAGGATGAATGCCATTAGTTTTCCAGGCACATAAGGTAATCTTCTGGCAGAGCAATGAAGTTAAGAACTAGCCTTTCAAATATAAAGCTAAAGCAGGAGAACCTTTTATTTCGGGCACACGCAAATGAAACCAAAATAGGGAGATTACTTTTCTGTACAACACGGGGTGTCTTTAAGATTGACTAGGCTTATGAGGTCCGGAAACATCTTAAAGAACTGATAAGACATTTACAAGTTCCTTATCACACATGCACTGCACCACCTGATTAAACAGTCTGCCTTCAGTTTGTGGGCAGAAGTAGTCTGTATGAAATGGAGAATTAACCAAACAAGCAATGTAGAAGAAAGATGCAAGTTCAGTGTACTGCACCAGCCGAGTCTCCACCCACTGATAGAAACCGTAACTTCCAGGAACATCTGTGTTGAGAAAGGCTGGAAGAACCAGGTACCTCTCAGTAGCAATAAAACACAGCATGTATGAATAGGGATGTCTCTAGATGGAGGTCATGCAAGACTTCCATCTAGGTAGACATCGCCTCTAGAAGTATATGGAGAGATTTCTAGGTGTACTGCATGTGCTGCAAAAAAACACTGAACATTGCCACCCTCACCCTCGCACTACAGATTACTTTAATTTCCTATGTGACACAGAAAGAACACCACACAGAAGACTACAAAAGAAAATACTGAGGAAACAAAGAGGCTTTTCTTAACAGAAATTCTGAAATGCTGAAAGAACACATGAGCGCACAAGACACGATATGCTATCTATGTAACACAATCTATTGTATGCAAGTGTCACAGCTGAACAGTCCAGAGGGCATATGAAACAAAAGTCTCAGCAAATAAAAGACTCTGTTCAATACTAAAATCACCCTGTGAAGCGCATAAGTCTGGTGGGAGCTTTCAGTAGGTATTTAGTGCCCCTGAAAACACAGTGAGTGCAGAACTAGTGGGTTTGCTGAAAAACAGAGAAAACACATGAAGGCATAACAATCTTTAGCAACGGTTCATGAAGGGAATTCTGAAAGCACAGCTGAGAGGTACTAGATAGTTGTTCGCTAGTTTTTTCGAATTGCATCCCACAAATTTAACTTACAAAGACAGCAGAAACTTGTAATTTAAATCTGTTTTCCTGAAAATGCAAGACGCAACACTGTGCATGAGCCATAAAAAGAAACTTAGAAATTCTCCAGAAAACTCAGGAAAAAGAACTTTTTATTATTGAATATATTACAAAAACACATTAATAATACTCTACCAACCTAAACTGGCAATAAAATGAATAAAAATGTTACTTAAAATTATCATTTGAGAACAATTTATTTTAATATATACAAATAATAAATTTAGAAATTATTTTCAGGGATACAACCTCAGCTTACACTTTACCAAAGTAAGCCATATTCCAGAGGTTAGCTTTTAATAAGATAATAAAAACTTTGTTACAGCAGTTTCTCACAAGCAAACTAAGTGCAGTTAAAATTGCCTATAAATTTTCCCACAACAAATAACAAACCTGAAGTTTTGACCCTCTTTCATATTGTTCAGGGATTAAACAGCTTTTAATTAAAAACTGTAAAATACTAAGAGATATCAAGACTCCCCCCTCATAATCCATTACAAGTGGAGCGGCAAAGCAAGGAAAAATGCACAAAACCCACAGTTAGACAGTGACAGACAAAGGAAAGGACAACTGATTTATGTTACCGTGTTTGCTATGGGTAAAGAAATACAACATTTGGTACATGGTCACTTGTCTTGTGGGAAAGAGTTTTTGGTGGCCATAGCTTGAAAACTGATGGCAAAAGCCATGTAAAGAGGATGATTATAATCGGCAGTAGGATCAGAGGGAAAAGGACAGGCATCATATTTCAGATTATGAGTTTGTTTAGCCCGGTGTCTGGCTACTTCATAAAGCACACAAGTCAAATGACCTGCAATACGAAGAATCAAAGCAATAAAGGGTTTATGTTTAATCAAAGAGAGACAAATCACTCTGACTTAGGGGAAGGGCATTATAAAGGACTGCAGTAAAAAATCAGGAATTTCTGTTTTTAATATAGGTATTTATTCATGGTTTGTTTATACTGCACCTCAAAATCAGGATCTCTTATAATCCGGCACTACAGCCCTTGCAATCTGTTACTCTTACTCTTGACCTGTATCAAATCATAGTGCCATGGAGTGAACTCGAGTCACAAGGGGATCACTTTTCGATGGCTAAAACGAGTTCCTGCTGAAACAGGTCACAGAGAAGATCTGAGAGAAGAGAAACATACTACCTTTGTCACATGCCTTACCACATCTATAAAATTTGCTTTCTGTCAAAAACATAGTGAATTTATGTTGTTATAGAAAAATACTTTGCGCTTTGCAGTCAAGAGTGTTGTCTTTTAAAGTAATAGTTACATTAGGCTGTAAAATTGCTCCTTCTCATAGGCCTCCTGTTGTGCACAGGAGATCAGTGGAAGTTTTACTACTGACATTCAAGGTGACATGTCTGGGTTATAAATATTTGATGGAAGAAAAAACAGTATTGCCTGAACTATTACTATTCATCCATTGAGAAGGGCTGGGCTAATGCCAGGTGCTTCTGACATCACCTGTAACTCCTGCCCCTACAGAGTGGAAACTCAATGACACACACAAATGGGCTGGAGGTTTTAGCGAAGTTTCTAAAACCCAGGTGTACAGGAAAACCTCGGGTAAAAAAGAAAAACAACCAACAAACCATAAATCGTAAGTCACGTAAACCCCCACACCTGCAGATCTGTGTCCTGCCTACTGAAGCCAAGAAGTGAAAGGATGGCAGGGACAACTTCACTGCTGCATCAGGCCCCAGCCTGGATGGAGGCACCCTGTGCCCACGTCACGGTAGAAAGGCACAGGCTTCCTGCCCTACCTGTTTGCTGAACAAACAGTTTCATTCTATGACTAAAGGTTTATCTGCAAATAACCCACCTTTACAGCACATAAAATCATCTGTTTGCTACACCTTCACCCACGTCTAAAGCTCAGTGCTCCTGGGACATCAGAAAATAGCCATTGAAACAGTTAACACCTCAAAGAGAGACTTCACTAAGTACAAGAGGGATGTAAAAACTTTCCCCATACACTAAAGGAATGTAATAAATAGTATCAGAAAAGAAGGGGAGTCTAGTGTTAAAAAGTCAAAAACTAACAGGCAGGGGAATTTGTATAAATAGTCATAGCTCAGTTGAAGTCAATGGACCTATGACAATTTACACTCACCAGGGATATGGCCCGTGAATTTTGCTACCAGATGCTCACTGAGTGTAACAACAGACCCCAAAAGCAAGATTCCCTGATGTCTAGCATACAACTTAGATAATTATTAATAAATAGTATTTATTTTTGTGCTTTTTATCTGAAAAGAGAACAGAACAGAATCTCTAAAAAAATGTTCCTAAAATCACACTTACTGAACAGAGCAATTGTGCTGCATTTGAATTGCATTCTTATTTGCTAGTTCCTAAAAAAGTATACTGTGAACTGAAACTCCAGATTCAATGGCTAGGATCAGTAGAAAATAACAGTTTATCTTTATTCTACTGATTCTACTAAATGATTAATTTGTTCATGCTAATCATACAATCTAAGACACCATTTTAAGCCAGGCAATAGATAAAGACATTGAAACGTCACTAGTAAAAACACAGCTGCAAATGCACTTAGTCTTTGTGACAAACCAGAGAAAAGTAAGTTGTTTGTCAACCAGTAACTTGTAAACAAAAACCTTATTTCTAAGCTACTGACATTATTTCCACATTGGATTGTAAAATCAGTATTTTTAAACATAAAACTTAGGCTCCAAAGTCCGTCTCTAAAACATAGCCCAAATAATGGTTTAAACATATATTCCAACGTTACCATGAAAGGATGATACTTTTAATGTAAGGTATTTAAAAAGCAATTAAATGCAACAAAGAGGAAGGACATCAATAGGGTTTAAGCATATGCCTTCACTGAATCATGAACTAAATTGTTCTCACTAGGCATTGCCTTAAGTGGGTGTCAGCACGCCTAGCTGAGCTGTGTCCTTGCTAAAAGATACAACATTGAATTATTTAAGTGGCTAAAATCAATGAAAAATGGTATAGTCTTCCTTTCTTTCACAGAATCATCCTCTATCACTTCTATAACAAGAAAAAACCCACAGCTCTCACTAGCACAGATGTAGGAAAGAACCGAACGTATAAAACTGTGGCAGGATCCTCATTAGATTACACTACATGCTGCTATGGTTTGATGGTATCACAGGCATTCACATATTTATTATTGCTTTACATATTTAGAAAAGGGTTCAGCATATCAAAACCTGTTGCTGTTCCCAAATACAGTAATCACATACAGCAGGACAGACCTGGGTGTCAGAGTGGCTCTTCCTACAGCAACCTGGGTGAAACAGTCAAAGAAGCAAAGCTAGACAAGGACATCTATGTCCTGAATTTCTGCAAGGAACAGAGGACTGTCCCTGGAGGTATAATCAGACATAATCCTCTGATTATTGCATGTAACTTCAAACAGATGATCTAATATTACTTCTACCTACAAACTCTCAGCTTACTCAAATTGCACTTGTCTAAATTCTCCCTCTGCTTTCATAGGTGTCAGCATGTTGGGATGAAAACTTGAAATACAATGAGTCAGTTGGCAATCCAAGGAAGGCAGCAGATCTGTTTTGCTGTGTGTCAGATATTTTTAACAGAAACATCTCTCTTACAACCTGGCTTACTGAAGAATTGGGGGGGGGGGGGAAACAACCAACAACCAACTTCAGAAAACTGATTTCAACATATGGGAACACGGACCTGGCTCTGCAGCATTTCAGCTTTTCACTCACCAAAGAAATCATTATAAGCCTCCCTCCCCATCCCTTTCTTTTTTAAGGCAACTTTTCCCTTTCAGTGTGTTATGACTGTGTAATAAATTGTGTCCCTCCAACACCCCCAAGGAAAACCAGTAGGGCCAACAAGATCTCTGAAGAGTCCCTAACAAGCAGCTCCCTATCCACCCCACTGCCACAGAATTTTATTCTTCCTCCTCCTGCCATGCCAGCCCGAGTAAATATAGATCCAAGAAAGTCTTGGAAGAGTCCACCAGCTGAAAATGTCTGAATAATTGCTGCTATATCCAGGTGGCAATAAAACCTGTAAGGTGAGCCCAGGGAGGGCTTCAGCAATGTGGCTGCCACCACACCTTTGGGTCAGCATGGGGGACAGAGGTCTCCACCGAGGCTACTGTGCTAAGCCAAAGTAGGGATGCCACTGAGAGGGCAGAGCTAAGAGGCTGTGTCAGCTGGCAGGGGGCATGGGGAAGCTGGGGCGAGGGAGGGT